>ML325586.1:0-84103 GCA_005239505.1 Nicotiana paniculata
CGATAAGTAATTATCGATAAGGGTCAAAATCGAATCGATAAATCGAATGCACACCCCTATGTTGCAGCAAAAGAGTGGTTATTTCTCAATGACTTTGCAAACGCTGGCTATTTTTGAATGACCAATCTGAAAATTAACTAGCACGTGATATTTTTACCCCCCTACGGATTGTGAGTTGGAACCCAAAGTAGATTTCCTCTATTTCTACAAAAAAAGATGGTCTTATTAAATTAAATAAAGTCAAATGAGTGAAAAATTTATAGGGCAGCCTATTTGGAGGCTCCCATTCTTCTTCTTCTTCTTAAAAGAATAGAAAACCTTCAGATGCATATGCAAGAAGATTTTGCAACTTTGGTTGCATATGTCGTAAGTTGTTTTCCAAGTAACTAAACTTACAAAAATGTACTATTAAGTTTGGTTATTGTTTAATTGGGGTTCCAAAAATCGGCTATAGGTTATAGGTTCGAGTTGTGATATCACTCACTGATGCTTGCATCAGGGTAGACTACCTACGTCATACCCCTTGTTACGGTCCTTCTCCGAACTCTGCGTGAATGCGGGATGCTTTGTACTTCGAGCTGCCCTTGTTACTTCCCATATACAAGAATAAAAAATTTTGTCAAACCAATGCAAACTTATACTAGCATTTTAAAAATTCGCCATGAATGAAGTTTAATTTTCTACTGTTTGATAATGTTTTTTCTGGTATTGTTCCTAAAGATGACCAAAATATGAAGCATACGTTAGTGTCTATTTTTATATGCATTGACTTCATAAGTTCATGTCAATTGAAAACAATGTTGGTTGAGCTAAAATAGCTGTCGAGAAAAAAATACAAAATAAATTAGATTTAGATAACTGAACTGGAACATGCTCTATATTCAACCTACTATTCAATAAAAACAATACTATTTTCTTGGGGGGGGGGGGGGGTTATTAAATAATAAAAATAGAAAAGCTGGAATTTGTTAGCTACAAGCTATATTCCCATTTATAAAATCAAGAAAGAAATTCTCTCCCAGATCAGCAATTTAAACAATAAGTAACTTTTTTTTGAATGAAGGTGGTGTCCGGATCAGGTTTTGCGTACCTCGACTATTCTACTGTGTACCTGTTAATTCGCTTCAGCATAAGTATCGGATAATTCTGCTCACCAATACTTACAGCTTGTTTGGATTGTTGTTATATATTGTTTCATAATGTATCGTATTGTATTGTTTGATGAATACAATGTTTGGATAGATTGTATTGTTTGTAGTCATTTCATGATATTATCTACCAATAATATGAAGAATAAACTTGCATCGTTATTAAGAAAAAATAGGATACGAAATCAAATTATTATATAAGAAAATAGGATAAAGGATAAATGATTATTTAATAATAAGAAAGGGCAATATCAGAGAAAAAAAAGCAAGAAAACGACGCTACCATACTAAATCCGTCGTTCCATAAAGTGACACTTTTCGTCGTTACATAACTTTGAATTTAACGATACGATATAATGAAATTTAAGTAACAATCAAAACAAACATTGTATTTAAAGTAACAATATAATACAATATGATAGCCGATATGTAACAACCATCCAAACAAGCTGTTAGGCAGATCGAAAAGAAATTACCTAATATTTTGTTTTTATTATTGAAGCTCGAAATTGAATTAATTGGAAGAAAAAACAAGTAAAGAAATAGTTAACCAGTTAGCCTATAACAGCAGAGACTGTCTAGTATTTTTATGACAGTTTATATACATGCATTTGTCCTAATTACTACTTTTTTGAATCTATATATAATAAAAATGAAAGGGCATATTGTATTTTTATATTTTTTTTTTTTAATTTTTGTCTTTTTTTGGTTTTGGATCTATTGATATGCCAAAGAAAAATGTACAGATACATGCATACAAAGACAACTCTTTTACAAACCCTACATGTTCTCTTGCCAGAAAATGTTGCTTCACATGGTAGATTTGTGCCTTCCAAAGACCATCTACCATATTAATGAGTTATTTTGTCCTTCTATTTTTTTTTGGTATATATGGAGTTTGGGAAGGGGGTTGAACATTTTGGGATTGTTCGGTACGCGAACTAAATTATTCCCGGGTTATAATCCTGAGATTATAATCTCTAGATTAGTTTGTTTCACTTGGAAGGTGCGATAAATAAATTAAATTTGATAGAATAAGGTGGGATAAGATGGGATATTCAGGATTAAGTCTGGGACTAAGTTTATATAATGTTTGATTGACGGTATAAATTTATACCGTCAACCAAATATAATATAAATTTACTACCATACTTTATCCCATCTTATTCCGCATACCAAACGGCCCGTTTGGTGTAATTGTACTTTATTTTTGTACTTAGTTACAAGTGGAATAGTTGGAATCTCTCCGGCAATAGCGGAGTCATCTTTGTTCAAGGGGTGTTAATCTTTTCTCAGAAAATTATATTGTGTAGATAAGTAATTTTTTTTTAATTATATAAATATACACACTAAATACCCTTCATCGAAAAATTATGTTGTGTTATATATATAATAAACTATTACTTGTTATTGATCAAAAAAATAAACTTTGAACACTCTTACATAACTTATTAAAAGGCGTTTAAATTTTGGACACCCTTATTCAATCTTGCAAACAAAGCTCCAACATGAAATGAGTGAACTTGGCCAAGTGTCCAAATATTTCAAGAAAAAAGGTTTAAATTAACGACTCAACTTTTAATTATAATCCGAAACTATCCTCAAGTTAGTTGAGCTCCATTAGAGGTCAAGAGTAAAAACAAGTCTTTTGTCTACCGGTGAAAGTAAAATTATACCAAGAATTTAGTGAATATAGCACGGCTAGCTAGTTTGGACCGGTAATTGAAAAATAGACAGTTATTTGTAAAGTCATTGAAAAATAATCATTATTTGACTGAAACACAAAAAGTTCCAACATAATATGTGGGATTATGAAGCTCTTGGGTATACACTTCCTGAATATTATGTTGGAACTCCAGCACACGGAAAGTTCCAGCATAATATGATTGATTATAGAGCTCCTGCATATAAACTTCCCGCATATTATGATGCAACTCCAACACATTATGAAATTTCAGCATATTATGCTGGAAGCTCATATGTAAAAGCTTCGAACTCCAGCATATTATGCTGAAATATTTTCATATTTTTAAGAATTTTTTTGTTCAAATTTTATATTTATAAAAAAGTAACTAAATTTCAGTTACTTTAGAACTGGAACTCTTGACAACACTTATGACCTTGTGGGAAATGATTAGGAATTATTCAAAAATTGGAAACGTTTGCTCCTTAAGTTCAAGTCTTCTCTTTTGATTATGTTGCTCATAAGCTAATAATCATTTTCTTTACATAAATGTCTACTCATTGACATGGTCCCTCCCTTATTGGTTTATTTTCTCTATTTTCCTTTTCCCTTTCTTTTTTCAAGTCGAAAAAAAAAGGATGGCGATTTGGATATTTTTATCAGTTGAAGGGCTGAAATTATCCAACTGATAGGGTGTCAATGATTCGGTTCAGTCGGTTATTTTATAAAATTTGTACCAAATTAATTTTTCGATTATTCTATTATATATAACCAAAAGATATTTCAAAACCGTCTCACTCATGACGGTTTCTCTTTGGTATCAATACTGTTCGGTTAATTTTCGATATTTTTTTAAATATCATGTAACATTCACCAGTAGTAGTATAATGCAATAACATACGTTCTTAAATAGAATGTAGTAAAACTCTCTAGACATTTTTACTGTTTAAAAAGCGATGAATTAACAAACATGAAAGACTACTGGAGTATAAATTCATCAGCTAGTTTACATCAACGTAAAAGAAACCAAGCAAAGGCAAAGAATATATAAATCACACGAGTAGAAAGATATTAATCAAGCTGGGACTCAAGAATAAAGTATATAGAAGATTAAATATTCAAAAAGATAAATCTAAATTATATGAAAGAAAACATATTCAATACATTGTAGTTTTCTACTCATAATCGCTGGAATATTTTATGTCTTGCCAATGAAGATCCTTGAAATAACTTAGTTAAAGCAGAAGTAGCATAATAGGTTTTAGGAATTAGTATTTTGAGTATAATTACTTATTCGCTTGTAACAATTTTCATAATTTCAAGGCCTAATTTTTTTTTAATACTTTATTATTTTTAAACATACTATATAAATATATTTCACATATAAAATTTATTCAGTACGATTCGGTATTTTTTTGATTTATTTTTATAAAATAAAAAACATATCCTAATTATCGGTGAGGTTATAGATTTATATCAAAAGCCTATGATATCTTTTAAAAAAACCTAAAAATCAATTCGGCGCGGTACGGTTCGGTCAATTTAGTCGAATATCCAGTGACACCCCTATCCTAAGGGATGCTTTGTAGCGAGGATAAAATACTATCCAATTTGGTAATATTAATGTTAATATTTAATTAATATCTTTTTACTCTATAACCAAATAGCGAAAAATATTTTCTAGAAATATTTTTTTAGAAAATAAGATGATTTTCAAAAATACTTTTCGGAAAATGTTTTACCATATATCGTACTACCAAAGGTGGGATAAATTTATATTGTGTTTGGTTGACGGTATAAATTTAACAGTTAATGAAACATAGTATAAATTTAATCCAAACTATATTCCGGATATCCCACATTATTCCATGTTATCTCATCAAACTTGAAATTATTTTGTCACACTTCTTAGGTGGATAAATTAATCTAGAAATTATAATTTCCAGGACTAGAGTCCCGAAATAATTTAATTCGCATACCAAACGACCAGCAAAGTAGAACACTCTATCAAGGAACCAAATGTTTATAAGATGCCAAAACATATCACAAAATCTGGCGACGTTACAGAACCATTGTTGGTCAAATTTTACAGAATTGTCTTGTATTTTTGGGACAGTTTCCTACTGCACATTTCTATTATATGTCTCTAGCACTACATTTATTGATAGGAAAGCGTTCTTGTAGAAATTTTTCGTTTCTATTTGTGGTGGTGAAAGCATGTGCTTTAACTAGTAAAATATAAAGAAAGATCTTTAAATAAATTAAATAAATCAATCAATTTCTGGCCACTAAAAAGTGAATTTCCTCCTTTTAACATTCCAATTTTGGGGTAGTTCAACTTATGGTAAATGTCACTACATCAACTATTTTGAGCGATGGAGGAAAAATACCATTTTGATCGAATTGTGTTTGATTTTTGTATTTAATTATCTACACTCAACGTGATCATAAAACGATAAAACTTAGACTCACACAACAACAACAATATAATACTCAGTATTATTTCACACCATGGAGTCTCTGGTGAGGTAGTATGCTCGTAGACCTTACCCTTACCTTGTGAAGATAGAGAAAATTTTTCCAATAGTCTCTCGGCTCAGAAAAGTATAAGCACCACATTAATGAAAAGATAGATAAGGAGGTACAACACCAAAGAGCTATGTAAAAGTAACATAAAAATAATATGATAATAATATGATAAATGAAAGAAAACGATGGGTAGTCACAGAAACCTACTACCAATAGAATGCGAGAGTGCGTACTAATACTACCGGTATGAACAATCTAGACCACCTACACTACTACCCTAATCCTTGACCTCCACACATTCCTATCAAGTGTCATGTCCTCGGTCAGCTGAAAATGCGCCATGTCTTGCATAATCACCTCTCCCCACTTCTTCTTCGGCCTACCTCTACCCTCCGTAGGCCCTCCAATATCAACCTCTCACACCTACTCACCGGGGCGTTTGTGCTCCTCCTCCTCACATGTCCAAACCACCTAAGCCTCGCTTCCCGCATCTTATCCTCAATGGGGGTCACACCTACCTTGTCGCGAATAACCCCGTTCATAATCTTATCTAACCTGGTGTGCTCACACATCTATCTCAATATCATCATCTCTGCTACCTTCATCTTCTGGACATGAGCGATCTTGACTGACCAACACTCAACCCCATACAATATAGTCGGTATGACCACCACTTTGTAGAACTTACCTTTAAGTTTTGGTGGCACATTCTTGTCACATAAAATATTGGGATTGAGTCTCCATTTTATCCATCCCTTCCCAATACGATGTGTGACATTTTCATAAATCTCCCCATCTCCCTGAATAATTGACCCAAGGTACTTAAAACTTCCTCTCCTGGGGATGACTTGTGACTCCAGCCTCACCTCCCCTTTCCCTTCCCGAGTCTCACCACTGAACTTACACTCTAAGTATTCTGTTGTCACGACCTAAAACTCAACATATCGTGATGGAGCTATCACAAAACTAGGCAAGCCGACACTCACAATAAAACTGGGCATTTTGAATTAAAAATAAGAAGAATCGAGTTTAATAGTAATAACTCTCATAATTAGCCGATATAAATAATTGCGACTCGAATACAATTTTCCCAAAATTTGGGTGTCACTGAGTACATGAAGATCTATACAATGACATAGTCTGGAACACCGTCTAGAAAGGTAGAACAATATAGGTAAAACTAAGATATAGAAGAGGAAAGTCAAGGTCTGCGACACCAAAGCAGCTACTCGATGGTCTCCGAGGGTAAAATTCCAAGATCATCAACTGCCGTGCCCGGAAACATCTAGATCTGCACATGAAATGCAGGGTATAGCATGAGTACAACTAACTCAATAAGTAATAAGTCTAACCTTTGCGTTGAAAGCAGTGACGAGCCCAACCAATATAGTATTAATATAGAGTTTAACAGTACAGAAAATGTGAACATACTTCTAGTTTTAACAGTTAATTTCAACACACATAAGATATGCCAAGTGTGAATGATATGAGGAATATACCATCTCTATATCTGTATACCAATATGAATATCGTATGTGATACAACACAATCAAAACCTCACATACTCACACTTTAAGAGCACTCAATATGACTGTCTCAATTCTTTCTCGTCACACTAAGTCACTCAACACTGTACGGTACCTGCTGTGGCGTGCAACCCGATCCACATATGGCCATAAGGCCTGTTACGGCGCGCAACCCGATCCACATATAGCCATAAGTCTTTTTGCGGCGTGCAACCTGATCCACATATAGATATAAGGCTTGTTGCGACGTGCAATCCGATCCACATATAGCCATAAGGCTTGTTGCGGCGTGCAACCCGATCCTCATATAGCCATAAATCTTGTTGCGGCGTGCAACTCGATCCACATATAGCCATAACGCTTGTTGTGGCGTGCAGCCTGATCCACATATCTCACTCACAACACGACTCTCAGGCCCCAACTCAGTCATCAATCTCTCCTGTCTCTCTGGCTCAAAAATCTCATGCCAATTAGCCTAAAGAATGATATATAACACAACAATAATAGTAATAGAGACTGAGATATGATATGCAAATAATGGATATGACTGAGTACAAAATTTCCATCTAAGAAGATAATTCAATAGCATAAATGACCAATGTTGGGTCTCAATAGGTTAAACATATGGCCAAACATGATTTCTAACATAGACAAGGAGGGACAACACCAAAAACCCATGTAAAAGCAGCACAAAAATAAATGATAATAATATGATCAAAATGAAAGAAAACGATGAATCATAGAAACCTACTACCAACAGAATACAAGAGTGATTACTAATACTACCGGTATGAACAATCTAGACCACCTACCCTACTACCCCAATCCTCGACCTCCACATCTTCCTATCAAGTGTCATGCCCTCGGTCAGCTGAAGAAGCGTCGTGTCTTTCCTAATCACCTCTCCCCACTTCTTCTTCGGTCTGCCTCTACCTCTCTGTAGGCCCTCCAATATCAACCTCTCACACCTCCTCACCGGGGCATTTGTGCTCCTCCTCCTCACATGTTCAAACCATCTAAGCCTTACTTCTCGCATCTTGTCCTCAATGGGGTCCACACCTACCTTGTTGTGAATAAACTCATTCCTAATCCTATCTAACCTGGTGTCCCGCACATCCATCTCAATATCCTCATCTCTGCTACCTTCATCTTCTGGACATAGGCGATCTTGACTGCCAACTCAGCCCCATAAAAACATAGTCAGTCTGACCACCACTCTGTAAAACCTACCTTTAAGTTTTGGTGGCACCTTCTTGTCACATAAAACACCAGAAGTGAGTCTCCATTTCATCCATCCCGCCCCAATACGATGTGTGACATCTTCATCAATCTCCCTTTTCCCCCTGAATAATTGACCAAGGTACTTAAAACTTCCGCTCCTAGGGATGATTTGTGAGTCCAACTTCACCTCCCTTCCCCTCCCTGAGTCTCACCATTAAACTTACACTCTAAGTATTCTATCTTAGTGTAACGACCCGGCCAGTCGTTCCGTGAGATTTACCCCGTTTCCCCCATTTCTATAATCTTTATATATTGCTAGCCTGTTTTTGTTGTGTTGGGTCAGTTGGTTTAGGTCTGGAGTGGTTATGGTGAGAATTGAGGCATTTAGTCTCTTAAAGTAGCCTAATAGTTAAGAAAGTCAACTGAGAGTTGACTTATTGGTGAACAACCTCAAAATGTAGATTTTATGGCTCGGATAGCTTCTTTAGGTGATTTGTCACTTAGGAGTTTGTTCGGAATGAAGTTTTGATTTCCGGTGTAGAATTAGGCGTGAATTGGCGAAAGTTAGTTTTTGGTGATTTTCGATCGGCAACGGAGAATAGGCTATCGGGGTCGGAATGAAATTTTGGAAGTTGGAGCAGGTTTGTAATGTCATTTTGGATATGTCTGCAAAATTTCAAGTCAATCGGAGGTGTTTTGGTTGGTTTCGGCGTAGTTGGCAAAATTTGGAAGTTTCAAGGTTCATAGGCTTGAATTTGATGAAATTTTGGTGTTTTCGTGTTGTTTTTGGTGTTTTGAAGGCTAGACTAAGTTGTAATAATGCTATGGGGTGTGTTGGTATGTTTGGTTGGGACCCCAAGGGGATCGGGATTGATTTCAGATGGTTGGCGGGGTTTTGAACTTGGAAAGTTTGCAGAAAATAGTTGTTGGTGTAAGTTTCTGGTGTTGGCCACACCTGTGGATGGGTAGCCGCATGTGCAATGTCGCAGGTGTGATGGTCCATGCGCAGGTGCGAAAAGAGGCTAGGCAGGGGATTTTCTGCAGGTGCGAAGTTATGGCCGCACCTATGAAGCCGCAGGTGCGGAGGATTGGCCGCAGGTACAAAATTGGTCCATTAGTGGGATTTCCGCAGGTGCGACTAAGTGTCCGCAGGTGCGGAAATGCTGGCAGAAACAGTATAAAAGGGGCCTCCGTAAAAATTGTCTCATTCCACCATTTTTGCATGCGGGAGGAGCTCTTTGAAGCAAATTGAAGAAGGGAATTCGGGATTCTTCAGTGAAGGTAAGTTCTCGGGTTATTAACACCATGTCTATGCTATTTTGTTCGGATTAGGCTTGAAATTTGAGGATTTAAGTAGGAAAAGGTTGGGAAGAAGGGGTGGAGAATTGAAATTTTCTTTTGAGGTTTTGGGTAGGCAATTATGATCCGATTGTGATGATTTTGGTATGAGTAGAATCGTGGGAGGACGAGGATTCTAGTGATGCAAATTTTATCAAATTTTGATACATAGGCTCGGGGCTTGGGTTTGGTCGCATTTCAAGATTCTTGTATAATTTGATAGTTTTCGATTGGGTTGTGTTCCTTTGATATATATTGATGATTTTAAACTGGTTTTGGCTAGATTCGGAGCAATCAGGAGCCAATTTGAGGGGCAAGAGCATTGCGACTAGTGTTGTGGCCCGGTAGACGAAAGTAATGGTTATAAATCTTGTCATGAGGGTATAGAACCCCGGACTACATATTTCTCACTGATTTTAGAATGGCGCACATGTCGGATGACGAGTATGTGGCGCGTACTGATTTTTAGATTGGACTAGGTCCTCTCTGCGGCAACTAATGAGTTGCGTATCTTACTGAAAACCTTATGTTAAATTATGTTCTAAAGATTGTTGAAAAATTTGGGCTATAAGCCGTGTTTGGGGCCTCGTGCCGATCTGTTTAGACCCCTAGGGGGATTTTTACTGCTGTTTTTCCTCACTATTTGTTGATGATTTCACTCAGCCACATTGTGCTTACTGTTTTCGAAACTCAGCTTGATTTACACTACTTTGAGATTTAAAATGATGTTTTGGGTAGAGTACCCCGTTTTACTGATTCGCCTGAGGGGCCTTTTGAGTGGTTCTGTTGAGTGAGGCCGACAGCCTGATGGTGAGGTGCTGAGTGATATTAGCGCTTGGGCTGAAGGAGCCCCTCCAGAGTCTGTTCATACCCCCAGTGGGCGCACAGAGTGCCGAGTGACGAATGATTGGGAGGCATGAGTGATTGTGAGGTGCTGAGTGACTGATTATGAGTGACTGTGGGGCATGCCCGAGGGGCTGATTATGATACATGTTTTTCCCAAGGGGCTACTTATGATTTTACTACTTCACTCTGAGCTTATGAAATATGNATTTTCTGAAATTGGTTTTAAGGCATGATGATTTCGTATATCTATGTTTACACTATTGGAAAGTAAGGCTGTGTATATTGTGATTTGATGGTATTGATTTTATGTGTTTACTTGCCGCTTAGACTTGATTTATTTTCATTACTACTGAGTTGGCATACTCACATTACTCCCTGCACCCTTGTGTGCAGATACCGAGCATTAGCCATTTATTCCGCGCGGAGCCGGGTTGCGGGATATAAAGGTAATTGTTCAGCGTCCGCAGCATCTCTGTTTTCCATTCTTGTTGTATCTAGATTTTATTCAGAGTTTTTGTATTATAATAGTATATTTTGGCTTATTCTTCTAGATGCTCATGACATGTTGGCTCCGGGTTTTGGGGTTGATGGCACCGTATATTGGCCTACTTTATTTAGTAAACTCTGTGTATTTTATGGAAATGCTTGGAATTTGATTGGGATTTGGAAAAGAAATTGGGAACATGTGGTAGTTGGCTAGCCTAGTTCCACGATAGGCGCCATCATGGCCGGTTTAGGATTTGGGGTCGTGACAGTTTGGTATCAGAGCCTAGGTTACATAGGACTCAACGGTCATGAGCAGGTTTAGTAGAGTCTTACGGATTGGTACAGAGACGTCTGTACTTATCTTCGAAAGGCTGCCGTACTTTTAGGAAACATTTCTGCCTTTCTTGAAATCTTTCGTGCTGATCTATTGATTCTTGAAATCTGAACTTACGTTGTTTCATTCTCTCATATATGGTGAGGAAACTCCATACCGATCAGAGTGACCAGTCACCGGCTAGACCAGCGAGAGGTCGAGGCCGCGGTCGAGGTCGTGGTAGAGGTAGGGGCCAGACCGCGCAGCAGCCGGGGTAGTACCACAGGATCCCCCTATCGATCATGATCAGGTTCCCGCCGATGGTGTTCCAGCAGGACAGGCTTAGGCACCGACAGTGCCTATGGTTATTCCGGGTCTTCAAGAGACCCTGTCTCAGATATTGACCGTGTGCACCAGTTTGGCTTAGGCAGTCGTCATGTCTTCTACTGCCACCACAACTCAGCCAGGGGAGGCAATCAAACTCCAGCTACCCGGGCACCTGAGCAGGCTGCATAGGGTATTCAGGCACCGGGAGCAGCCTCAGCTCAGCCAGTTGCTCCAGTCCAGGATTATGTGGTCCATGTTATGCCCGAGGACAAGCATCGTAGGTTGGAAAGATTCAACAGACTTCAGCCTTCGACTTTCAGCGGTACAGAGGGAAAGGATGCCGAGGGGTTTCTAGATAAGTGCTAGAGGATACTACGTACTACGAGTATTTTGGAGACCAGTGGGGTCTCATTTGTTACATTTCAGTTTGCGGATGCTGCCTTTACCTGGTGGGAGTCATTGGAGAGGCGTAGGCCGGTTGGTTCAGCACCTCTCACCTGGAAGCAGTTCTCCACGATCTTTTTGGAGAAGTATGTTCCTCAGTCCCGCAGAGAGGAGCACCGCAGGCAGTTTGAGCAGCTACACCAGGGAGAGTTATCAGTTACTCAGTACGAGATGAGGTTTTCTGAGTTGGTTAGGCATGCTTATGAGATTGTCCCTACTGATAGGGAGAGGGTGAGGAGGTTTGTAGATGGTCTTTCTTATCAGCTTCGGTTATTTATGACTCGGGAGAGAGTATCGGGTGCTTCATTCGAGCAGGTTGTTGGCATAGCTCGAGATATTGAGTCTGTTCGCCGCCAGGAGCGGGAGGAAAGGGAGGCCAAGAGGCCTCGTGGTTCAGGAAATTCCAGTGGTGCTCCCTTCAGGGGAGAGTTTCAGCAGGGTAGGGGCCGTTCATTCAGGCCTCCTCAGTCAGTCCGCCCATCATATAGTGGTGCATCTTCGGGGTAGGGTCCCCGTGGTTCTCAGTTAGGACGTACTTCATTTGGTGCCCTCCCAGCTCAGAGTGCAGCTCGAGCACCCCCAGTTCAGGGTTCTTCTATGAGTCTTCCAGTGGCCGTACGGGTGCTAGGGGTTTCTATCAGTCCCTGCCTCCAGCTCCAGGGAGTTGCTTTGAGTGTGGAGAGTTCGGGAACGTGTGGAGGTAGTGTCCCCGCCGTTCCGGTGGATCTTCTGAGCTGAGGGACCAGCCCTCGACTTCAGCTCCAGTCACTTCACCACCCGCCCAGGCAACCAGGGGTGGTAGTCAGTCAGCCAGAGGCCGCCCTAGAGGGGGAGGTCAGGCTCGCATGTATGCATTTCTAGCCAGGCCAGATTCTATGGCCTCAGATGTCGTGATTGCAGGTATTGTCTCAGTCTATTTCTGAGATGCCTTGGCTTTATTTGACCCTGGTTCTACATATTCCTATGTTTTTTCATATTTTGCCCGTTTTCTGGATGTGCCCCGTGAGTCTCTAGTCACCTATGTTCATGTGTCGACTCCAGTGGGCGATACTGTTGTTGTGGACCGTGTGTATCGGTCGTGCATGATATCTATTGGGGGTCTAGATACCCGAGTGGACCTACTGTTACTCAGCATGGTCGATTTTGACGTGATATTAGGCATGGGTTGGTTATCTCCGTGCCATGTTGTTCTTGATTGTCACGCTAAGACTGTGACCTTAGCTATGCCGGGGTGTCCGAGGGTTGAGTGGAGAGGTTCTTCCAATTATATGCCTAGCAGGGTGATTTCCTACCTGAGGGCTCAGCGCGTGGTTGAGAAAGGGTGTTTATCTTATTTGGCCTTTGTGAGGGATGTCAGTGGTGAGACTCCCGCTATTGATTTAGTTCATGTGGTCCGTGACTTTCCGGATGTGTTTCCTGCAGACCTGCCAGGCATGTCACCTGACAGGGATATTGATTTTGGTATTGACTTGGTGTCAGGCACTCAGCCTATTTCTATTCCACCTTATTTTATGGAACCAGCAGAGCTAAAGGAATTAAAGGAGAAGCTTCAGGAACTCCTGGATAAGGGGTTCATTCGGCCTAGTGTGTCACCTTGGGGTGCACCAGTGTTGTTCGTGAAGAAGAATGATGGGTCCATGCGTATGTATATTGATTATCGGCAACTGAACAGGGTTACGGTGAAGAACCAGTATCCCTTGCCCCGCATTGATGATCTGTTTGACCAGCTTCAGGGAGCCAGAGTGTTTTCCAAGATTGATTTGAGATCTGGGTATCATCAGTTGAAGATTCGGGATTCTGACATTCCGAAGACTGCTTTCGGGACCAGATATGGTCATTATGAGTTCTTGGTTATGTCATTTGGGCTGACCAATACCCCAGCTGCATTAATAAAATTGATGAACAACATGTTTCAGCCTTACATTGATTCTTTCGTCATTGTGTTCATTGATGACATCCTGGTTTATTCTCGTAGCCAAGAAGAGCATGCTCAACATTGAGAGTTGTGTTACAGAAGTTGATGGAGGAGAAGCTTTATGCGAAATTCTCCAAGTGTGAGTTTTGGCTTGTTTCGGTAGCTTTCTTGGGGCACGTGGTGTCTAGTGAGGGTATTCAAGTTGATCCGAAGAAGATAGAGGCAGTGCAGAGTTGTCCCAGACTGTCCTCAACTTCAAAGATTAGGAGTTTCCTTGGTTTGGCAGGATAGTACCGTCGCATTGTGGGGGGATTCTCTTCTATTGCTTCGCCTTTGACCAGACTAACCTAGAAGGGTGCTCCATTCAGATGGTCTGATGAGTGCGAGGAAAGATTTTAGAAGCTCAAGTCAGCATTGACTACAGCTCCAATACTAGTTTTGCCTACTGGTTCGGGTTCTTATACAATCTATTGTGATGCTTCTAGAGTTGGTTTGGGAGCGGTATTGATGTAGGACGGTAGGGTGATTGCCTACGCATCCAGGCAGTTGAAGGTGCACGAGAAGAATTATGCAGTGCACGATCTTGAGTTAGCTGCCATTGTACATGCCTTGAAGATTTGGCCGCATTATTTGTATGGAGTGCAGTGTGAGATTTTCACTGATCATCGTAGTTTGCAGTATCTGCTGAAGCAGAAGGACTTGAATTTGCGTCAGAGGAGATGGTTAGAGCTCCTCAAAGATTATGACCTCATTATCTTATATCATCCGGGGAAGGCCAATGTGGTGGCCGATGCCTTGAGTCGCAGAGCACAGAGTTTGGGGAGTCTAGCCTACCTTCTAGTAGCAGAGCGTCCATTAGCCCTTGATGTTCAGGCCTTAGCGGGTCAGTTGGTGAGATTGGATCTATCAGGTCCCTTTCAGGTGTTGGCTTGTGTAGCCTCCAAATCTTCTCTTTACGATCGGATTAGAGCACGCCAGTATGATGATCCACATTTGCTTGCTCTTCAGGACAGGGTCCGTCGCGGTGATGCCATGGATGTGGTTATTGATGATGATGGGGTCATGAGGATGCAGGGCCATATTTGCGTGCCCAATGTAGATGGGCTTCGAGATTTGATTCTAGTGGAGGCTCATAGTTCGTGGTATTCCATCCATCCGGGTACCGCGAAGATGTATCAGGATTTGAAGCAGCATTATTGATGGAGGAGGATGAAAAAGGATATTGTGGAGTTTGTGGCTCGGTGTCTCAACTATCAGCAGGTCAAGTATGAGCACCAGAGACCAGGTGGATTGCTTTAGAGATTTGATATTCCAGAGTGGAAGTGGGAGTGGATCACCATGGATTTCATCGTTGTACTCCCATGGACTTCGAAGAGGTTTGATGCTATATGGGTTATTGTGGATCGGCTGACCAAGTCCGTGCACTTCATTCCCGTTGGTACTACTTATTCTTCGGAGAGGGTAGCTGAGATTTATATCAGGGATATTGTCCGATTGCATGGGGTTCCAGTTTCTATCATTTCCGACAGAGGCACTCAATTCACATCTCAGTTTTGGAGAGCCGTGCAGAGAGAGTTAGGTACTCAGGTCGAGTTGAGCACATCGTTTCATCCTCAGACCGACGGGCAGTCGGAGCGTACCATTCAGATTTTGGAGGATATGTTGCGTGCTTGTGTGATTGACTTTGGTGGTTCATGGGAACAGTTTCTGCCACTAGGCAGATTTTGCACATAACAACAGCTATTAGTCGAGTATCCATATGGCTTCGTATGAGGCTTTATATGGTAGGAGGTGCAGATCTCCGGTTGGTTGGTTTGAGCCGGGCGAGGCTAGGCTATTGGGCACAAACTTGGTTCAGGATGCCTTGAGTAAGGCGAAGTTGATTCAGGAGCGGCTTCGCACGGCGCAGTCTAGGCAGAAGAGTTATGCGGACCGGAAGGTCCGAGATGTGTCTTTCATGGTTGGGGATAAGGTGCTGCTGAGGGTATCACCCATGAAGGATGTTATGAGATTCGGGAAGAGGCGGAAGCTGAGTCCCAGGTTCATTGGACCATTTGAGGTGCTTCAGAGGGTTGGGGAGGTGGCTTATAGGCTTGCTATGCCTCCTAGTTTATCGAATATTCATCCAGTATTCCATGTTTCGATGCTCCGGAAGTATGTTGGTGACCCATCCCATATTTTGGACTTCAGCACGGTTCAACTCGAGGGTTATATGTCATATGAGGTAGAGCAGTGGCTATTTTGGGTCGACAGGTCAGGAAGTTGAGGTCTAAGGATATAGTTTCAATGAAGGTTCAGTGGAGAGGGAAGCCGGTAGAGGATGCCACCTAGGAGATCGAACCGAAGATGCGGGACAGATATCCTCACTTATTAGAGACTCCAAGTATGTTTCTAGACCTGTTCGAGGATGAACATTTGTTTAAGAGGGGGGGGGGATGTAACGACCCGGTCGGTCGTTCCGTGAGATTGACCCCGTTTCCCCCATTTCTGCATTTTTTATATATTTCTAGCCTGTTTTTATTGTGTTGGGTCAGTTGATTTGGGTCCGGAGTGGTTATGGTGAGAATTGAGGCATTTAGTCTCTTAAAGTAGCCTAATAGTTGAAAAAGTCAACTGAGTGTTGACTTATTGGTGAACGAACTCAGAATGAGGATTTTATGGCTCGGATAGCTTCGTTAGGTGATTTGGGACTTAGGAGTGTGTTCGGAATGAAGTTTTGATGTCCGGTGTAGAATTAGGCTTGAATTAGCAAAAGTTAGTTTTTGGCGATTTCTGGTCGGCATTGGAAAATAAGCTATCGGGGTCGGAATGAAATTCCGTAAGTTGGAGCAGGTTCATAATGTCATTTTGGATATGTCTGCAAATTTTCAGGTCAATCGGAGGTGTTTTGGTTGGTTTCGGCGTAGTTGGTGAAATTTGGAAGTTTCAAGGTTCATAGGCTTGAATTTGATGAAATTTTGGTGTTTTCGTGTTGTTTTTAGTGTTTCGAAGGATCGACTAAGTTGGAATAATTCTATGGGGTGTGTTGGTATGTTTGGTTGGGGCCCCGAGGGGCTCGGGATTGATTTTGGATGGTTGGCGGGATTTTGAACTTGGAAAATTTGCAGAAAATAGCTGCTGATGTGAGTTTCTGGTGTTGGTCGCACCTGCGGATGGGTAGCCGCAGGTGCGATGTCGCAGGTGCAATGGGCCATGCGCAGGTGCGAAAAGAGGCTAGGCAGGGGATTTTCCGCAGGTGCAAAGTTATGGCCGCAGGTGCGGAGGATTGGTCGCAGATGCGTAATTGGTCCGTTAGTGGGATTTCCGCAGGTGCGCACCTGGGACCGCAGGTGCGACTAAGTGTCTACAGGTGCACAAATGTTGGCAGAAACAGTATAAAAAGGGGCCTCCGTGAAAATTGTCTCATTGCGGGAGGAGCTCTTCGAAGGCAAATTGAAGAAGGGAATTTGTGATTCTTCAGTGAAGGTAAGTTCTCGGGTTATTAACATCGTTTCTATGCTATTTTGTTTGGATTTGGCTTGAAATTTGAGGATTTAAGTAGGAAAAGGTTGGGAAGAAGGGGTGGAGAATTGGAATTTTCTTTTGAGGTTTTGGGTAGGCAATTGTGATCCGATTGTGATGATGTTGGTAAGAGTAGAATCGTGGGAGGACGAGGATTCTAGTGATGCAAATTTTATCAAATTTCTAGACATGGGCTCGGGGCTTGGGTTTGGTCGCATTTCAAGATTCTTGTATAATTTGATAGTTTTCGATTGGGTTGTGTTCCTTTGATATATATTGATGATGTTAAACTGGTTTTGGCTAGATTCGGAGCAATCAGGAGCCAACTTGAGGGGCAAGAGCATTGCGGACTAGTGTTGTGGCCCGGTAGAGGTAAGTAATAGTTATAAATCTTATCCTGAGGGTATGGAACCCCGAACTACATATTTCTCACTGATTTTAGAATGGCGCACATGTCGGATGACGAGTATGTGGCGCGTACTGATTTTTGGATTGGACTAGGTCCTCTCCGCGGCAACTGATGAGTTGCATATTTTACTTAAAACCTTCTGTTAAATTATGTTCTAAAGATTGTTGAAAAATTTGGGCTATAAGCCGTGTTTGGGGCCTCGTGCCGATCTGTTTAGACCCATTGGGGGCTTTTTACTGCTATTTTTCCTCACTATTTGTTGATGATTTCACTCAGCCATATTGTGCTTACTGTTTTCGAAACTCAGCCTGATTTACACTACTTTGAGATTTAAAATGATGTTTTGGGTCGAGTGCCCCGTTTTACTTATTCGCCCGAGGGGCCTTTTGAGTGGTTCTGCTGAGTGAGGCCGACGGCCTGATTGTGAGGTTCTGAGTGATGGTGAGGTGCTGAGTGATATTAGCGCTTGGGCTGAAGGAGCCCCTCCGGAGTCTGTACACACCCCCAGTGAGCGCACAGAGTGCCGAGTGACGAGTGACGAGTGATTGGGAGGCATGAGTGACTGTGAGGTGCTGAGTGACTGATTATGAGTGACTGTGAGGCATGCCCGAGGGGCTGATTATGATACCTGTTTTTGCCCAAGGGGCTACTTATGATTTTACTACTTCATTCTGAACTTATGAAATATGTTTTTCCTGAGGGGCCTCTATATGATTCATTTCATTTTCATACTAAATCTTTCGGTTTGAAGTTGTTAAAATATGCATTCTTCAAAGGACTTTTCTGAAATTTATTTTAACGCATGATGATTTCGTATATCTATGTTTACACTATTGGAAAGTAAGGTTGTGTATATTGTGATTTGATGGCATTGATTTTATGTGTTTCCTTGCCGCTTAGAATTGATTTATTTTCATTACTATTGAGTTGGCCTACTCACATTATTCCCTGCACCCCTGTGTGCAGATTCAGGTGCAGATACTGAACATTAGCCATTTATTCCATGTGGAGCCGGATTGCGGGATATAAAGGTAGTTGTTCAGCGTCCGCAGCATCTCTGTTTTCCCTTCTTGTTGTATCTAGATTTTATTAGGAGGTTTTGTATTATAATAGTTATTTTGGCTTATTCTTCTAGATGATCATGACATGTTGGCTCCGAGTTTTGGGGTTGGTGGCACCGTATATTGGCCTACTTTATTTAGTAAACTCTGTATATTTTATGGAAATGCTTGGAATTTGATTGGGATTTTGAAAAGAAACTGGGAATTAGGAGTGTGTTAGTCATGCTCAACTTGAAACCCTTAGACTCCAGGGTCTTCCTCCACACCTCTAACCTTTTGTTTACACCGCCTCGCATCTCGTCAATCAATACAATATCATCTGCAAATAACATGGCACGTCAAAACGCCCATTACTAGGGCAAACAAAAAAGGACTGAGTGCCGACCCCTGGTGCAACCCCCTCATGAGCAGAAAATGGTTTGAGTCCCCTGCCACCATCCTCACTCGGGTCTTTGCTCCATCATACATGTACTTAATTACCATAATGTAGGCAACAAGAACACCTCTAGTCTCCAAACATCTCTACAAAACCTCCTCCGGGACTTTATCATACGCCTTTTGTAAGTTGATGAAGGCCATATGCAAGTCCCTCTTCATCTCCCTATACTACTCCATCAATCTCCTAACAAGGTGAATGAAATTTGTAGTCGAGTGCCCCGACATAAACCTGAACCGGTTCTCAGAAATAGACATACTCTTCCTCACCCTTAGCTCCGCCACCCTCTCCCAGACTTTCATAGTACGTCTAAGCAGCTTGATACCCCGATATTATTGCAATTTTGGATATCACTCATGTTCTCATATAAAGGAACCATCATGCTCTACCTTCACTCCTCGGGCATCTTCTTCGATCTAAAAATAAGATTAAATATCCTAGTGAGCCACTCCAAACCTGCCTTGCCCTCACTCTTTCAAAACTTCACCGAAATTTCATCCGGACTAGTCTTTTTGCCCTGCTAATTTTACGTATAACCCCCTCAATCTCCTTTACTCTAATCCGCCTAAAATACCCAATGTCGCAACGACTCCCGGTGAAATAGACCCATATAAGCGACATAAAAAAATTGAGTATCCCGACAACAAAAAATTTGAGTATTTCGATTGAACCCCTTTTCACCCACCTAGCAACGCTCCTTCCAACAAATTATATATAAAGAAGAAAAATAAAGAAACTTATTTCTGATTTTAGTTGGTATAAGTTCATAACCGCTTGTTTGGATGATTATTACCTTCTATATTGTATCATATTGTTACTTTGAATACAATATTTGTTTTGATTGTTACTTAAATTTTATTGTATCATATTTAAATCCATCGTTATGTAACAATGAAAAGAGTCACTTTATGGAATGATGGATTTGGTGTGGTCGCATCGTTATCTTATCTTTTTCTCCCATCTTACCTTGCTATATTATTAAATAATCTTATGTTATCTTTTACCCTACATTTTTATACAGTCAAACCTCTATATAACAAACTCGTTTGTTCCAAATACTTTTGCATGTTATAGCGAATTGTTGTTATAGAGAACATATATTATAACATAACATGAAAATTATTTCCTAAAAAAGCTTGACTTTTATAGTGAAGTGTTGTTATATAGGGATGTTGTTATAGAGAGGTCTGACTGTATAATAAGTCTACCTCGTCGCGTACTTTTTATTTATAATATTATAATTTTATTCTTTATATTGTCATAAGCATATCTAGGATTTCAACTTTATGGGTTCAGATTCGCAATTCTACCACATCCCATCTAGTTTAATGGTTCAAAATTTATTATGTGTACATATTTAATGATTTTTTGGGCAAAACTACAAGGTATGAGCGAAAGCTATGGGTTCAGATAAACTCATAGTCTCTACACTGGATACGCCCTTGCATATTATTAGTGCATGACATCATGAAACGACATCAAACAATATAATTTATCCAAATATCGTATACATCAAAACAATATAATACAATACAATACAATACAATACAATAAAGTAAGAACATTTAAGATTTATGCAGATACGATCCGTACTAAATATAATTATTTACACACATCATATTTTTGTTGTTCCAGACAAATAGTTTTCTGTTCAGCCCATTTCCATTGTCAACTAATAATAGTCGTTCTTGAGAGTTTTTTTTTTTTTTTTTTGCGATGGTATTTTATTTTGTAAGCAATAAATCGACGCCCAAAAACATATCTCAGTTACTTAATGCGATCGGAAATAATTAATTGATTTTATTAATATAGTAAATAAAATTCAGCGATCACACGTGAAACGCCGAAAGGAAACCAAAAAATTAAAATGAAATTTAAAAACTTGTTGTAGCATTTTGAATTTGCTATGCAACTTTGCGATCCCACTATTTCCAACTTTTTTATTATTATTATTTAGAATTGTGGTATTTAATCAGGTCGGGGCAAAGTGAGAGTGGTTCCATGGAGGACAAGATACGGGAGTTGAAGCTGAGATAATTCGGGCACGTGCAGAGGAGGAGTATGGATGCTCAGGTTAGGAGGTGTGAGAGGCTGGCCATGGTGGGACTGAGAAGGAGTAGAGGTAGGCTGAAGAAGTATTCGGGAGAGGTGATTAGGCAGGACATGGCACTACTTCAGCTCACTGAGGACATGACCTGAGATAGAAGAGTGTGGAGGTCGAGGATTAGGGTAGAAGGCTAGTAGGTAATCGAGAGTTCCCGGTTCTTTTTTTGGAGTATTAGTATCTCTCTTGTTTTTTTTTTCGTATTATTTGACCTCTAGTATTTGCTTATTGTTTCGTTCGCTCCGTGTACCGTATTTTTCAGTTTGTTACTATTTGATGCTACTTTTTCTTTTACTTGTTTTATTGTTGTTATTGTTTTTTTTTTTCTCCGTTTCTTTTTCGTCCTTTGTCTCCCTATTCTTTCTTTCTTTTTCGTCTTCTTCCCTTTTCTCTCTTTTCACCTTTTCTTGAGCCGAGAGTTTATCGGAAACAGTCTCTCTACCTCACCAATAGACCTGGCAAGATGGTTAATAGTTATCCACCTAACCCAACCCATTAAAAATGGGTTGAATAACTAACTTTTTTAAATTTGGTCGAATATGGATAATTACCCATATTATTCATTAGAAAAATGAGTAACCAAATAGGCAATCAATGGGTAAAATATGGATAATACAATTATTGAAAAATTATTTCAGTAATGTTCTTCTGTTGCAAGGGGCAACAAATTCATATTAGAGCTTGAGGCTAATATGAAGTCATGAATGGATAATATGGTTACTCATTTTATCCGCTGGTTAACACATTATTACCCGTGTTAAATATGGGTCAGGTCGGATAATTTACCCGTTTCGACCTTAACCATATCCGCCCCGCCCCGCCCGTTTGTCACCCCTACTCACCAAGTAGGGGTAAAGTATACGTACACATTATATCTTCCCCAGATCTCAATTATAAGATTATATTGAGTATATTATTTTTGTTATTGTGTTTAATCAGGCGTGCCCCATCTCAGTTAATTTTATGAAATACATGTTATCTCGTATCAATAGGTATCGGGTGACTTTGTCCATCTAAGTTTGGACAAACAAGAATTACCTAGTGTTTAATTTGGCAATATCTGTTTTCAATATGCATTGACTTTATTTTCTTACTTCTAATTTTAGTTAAAAGAATATTGATTTACTCATATACCATCTCAGTTAAAGAAAAGTAAAAAATCTATTCCAATAATGAAATAAATTAGGATAATAAAGTGGAGACTACTCCACATTCAACCTATTACAGCAGAGCAAATTATTGACTTTTTAAATTTAATATTTTAAATGGAAGTGTTGAAATACGCTAACAATTGGCCACGTAGAAGATCTACCAATTGGCCACGTAAAAGATCTAATAATTACGCATTTTTATTTTCAATTATTCCTTATTTTATCGAAAAGCTCAGCAATAAACTAATTGAACAATATTAAACAAATATAAAGAATTTGTTAGCAATTAGCATGTCAACAAAACATGTCAAGTATTTTTAGGAAGCATACAATGTATGAATATTAATGATTGTGATTGAGTGGTGAGTATTTATTCATCTTTAATTAGAAATTTCGGATTCAAGATCTTAATATGAAAAGTCGCCTTTTATAAAGAGCGCTCTTTCAGGGGTGGAGCTAGAAGCCTGTTGAACCCAATAACTTTTGTTCAAACAGTATATTTGTATTAAAAAATTTATTAAACATATCTAAATATTAAGTTTGAAACTCGCTATTAATTAGCATTTTAAGTTGTCGTTCTAAAATTCAGAGCACATAAAATTGAAATTTGGCTTCGGTATTGAGCGCTTTATCCCCAAAGTGGACCTTACGACACGAATTTAAATTAATCAAATGCCAAAATAAATATCGGATATCGAATGAAAAACCAAAAATTACTATATATTGTATGTATTGGGAAATACTTATTGAATCTATACATAAATGGAAGAGTGTTTTGTAGTTTTTTTTGGTATTGGATCTGTTGATAGGCCAAAAAAATGAACAGATGCATGCATATGTAGGTGTACAAAGATACATGTTCTCTTGCTAGAAAATGTTGCTTCACTTGTGGATTTGTGCCTTTCAAAATTTTTGTATAAACAAATGCATTTTTTTTTTTGGGTTACGCTATAAGAAAAAGGGTCTTTAACTAGCAAGGAAAAACTGATCGCTAAAAGTCTAAATTCAGTCGTTAATAGTGAATGATAGAAAAAAATTCGATCGTCACCCGTCGCTAAAAGTCCCCAAAAAGTGTACACATGATTCTGTGCCAATGGTATCAGTCTATTTTCCCAATTTGACTTTGTTCAATGAGATTCACAATTATACAAAAATAACAATTAAAGATGGAGTAAAAACAAGATGAACATTTGGGATTTACTCAAATGATATCTTCCTTAGGGAAGAATATATATATATATATCGTTTGTTGTTCAAATCAAATACTTCCTTATTTAGCTTTCACTTCTGTATATCCTGGATTTTTCTAACAAATTAAGAAATATTATCAATGGTCAACTCCAATTATTGGAGTTGAAACTCTGAACCAAAACTAGAAGTTTGTGGAGAAATGATTAGGAATTACTCAAAAAGGGTAAAAAGTACTTTCTTGCTTATCCTTTCAACATGGTACTTCTACTTACTTTTCAAGCTGTTTGACTCACAAAACGTTCAATTTAAGAAATATGACGCTGCGTCAATGGCAGTCCGATGCACAAAGTATTTTATATTTTTGTAGGGTCTAGAAAAGGTCGCACCCCAATAAAATGTAGTGTAAGTAGCCTACATCAAGCACCCCTAATCCATCTAAAGATGTAGCTTAGATATCAATAAAGAAAAATGATAAGAAATCAGAGTTTAAAACTTAATAGAGACAACAAATGCTAGATTATTTTCGTAAACATGTGCTGATGAGAAATAACACTTATCTGATTAATTATACTAATAATTTAAATATTTACAAATAAAAAATTTATCTACACAGAGACAACTTGAGTAAATATACTCTACGGATTATGTTAAAAGTACCCTCGAAATAAATATTAATTCCAATAAACACACATGACGACGGAGAGGTGTTTTGCTTTCATTTATATATTAAATTGTAAGGACAACTAAATAACTAAGGCACATGCAAATTTACCTTTAAATACAAAGCCTAATGTTGCTATTTTTACTAGTAAAGCCCTCTAATTCTTTCCTTAAACAACCAAAATTGATCCAACATTGAGGGCACCAAAAATTCTACTTCTTTTAGCATATCACCACATTTCAGGAAATCCTTCCCTGAAAACTCCCCAACCCCCACCCCACGCGAAAGGGAGTTCATCCGAACCTCCTTTGTTGAAAAATTACACTATATATATAAGGCAAATTTATTTTTTACCTTTATATATATTAAGTTTTGAACTCCCTTAACACAACTCAGAAATGTAGTTTAGTGGTCAAGGAGGTTCAAAACCTTGATAAGATCATAGGTTCAATTCCCACTAGCTAACTAGCAACGTGCCCCTAACCACACAGCACGTATTACGCTCTTACCACTTAGACAAGCAGTGGCAGAGTCTTGTATGTTCAAAGATGTCAAAAAGCAAATACACAAGACTCAAATAGACCAAACATTCAATTTCATGAAATCAACTTTTCTTACATTGTAACAGACTTGAATCAGAGGACAAAGCAAGAAAAACACCATTGGATAAAACACTTTATTCATAAGCCATTGCATATTGGATGCTAAAACATATCACACAGCTTTGGCTTACATTACACAACCACAATCACCTCTCAAAATAGTACTACTTAACAAGAAGAAATCTGCAGCTGCAGAGAATTGTAACAGTTTATACGTGACCAGCCATAGGCACAAAAGAGTTCACAAGTCTCCGAAATCATCGACGAAGTACAGTTATTTAAGAAACTTAAACAGATTGAAATCTCAGATAAAGCTAACCTATACAGAATTATGTAAAAACAAAACGACGGCTACCTTATTTAAAAACATCTATAAGTTCTTTCTAACCAGCATGGCGAATATACGAGGATGTCTCTTGCACCTTTTTTCGTTACACCATGCAGATTCCTCCAACCTCTACAACTACGTGCTAACGGAAACACCAAACTGAGAGAACTGTAGGCGATTCAAATCCACTTGATAATGTGTAGATCTTCCCTTTTGGAAACAAGTGATATCCATGAGCACAAAGTCGTGGTACTTGATATACATTTGAGCAACATCCTTGCTAATACCAAAGCGGAACATCTTGCTTCGGCATGTTATCCTGTGTGATCCCGGAAAGAGCTTCAGTGTAATCAGTGGACTGTAAATTGAATGGAGACCCGAACATGAAATGGAAATTGTCGTTAGAGCCTGCATTGAATGGTGAAGTTAAGACCTTGGACTGATCAAACCGATCACCTTGTGGGAACACGGAATGGTTAGCAGAGATGTTGGTGTCCCCGAAGATATTTCCATCCAACACAATCCCTTGGTTGTGTAGGTAATTGTTCTGTTGAACACTAGGCTGTTGACGAGGCTGCTCTTTTGACATCACAACATTCCCGGCCATTGAGCTTTTATTTCCTTGTATATTACTATCGTAGAATGACATAAGCTCATTGATCATCCTCTGCCCGTCTTCAGGAACCCCGAGCCCTGACAAATCAAAGGAAGGTGGAGCTTGGTTAACCGGCAGAGATGCTGGCTTTGGCTGGACATATTGTTGAGGAAAGACAACTGGTTTGACTTCGTCAACATTAAAATTTGAAACTCCAAATTGGGGAGAATTTCTGAAAGGACAAGTTAACTGATGATTGTCTCTGGAGGATCTGTCCTGAAAACCATTGCGGAGATGGCTGTGCGGACATTGAAGACACTCACAAGTATATATCTTTTGATCCATCAAGAAAGTAAGCTCATCCGCCGGCTTCCTCTTCCGGGTGAAATCTAAGTTGGCAATAATAATTTCATCCTTGATTGGAAGAGATTGTTGTTGCATAGGTAGCCTCTCATTGAATCGATCAACATTAACATTCAGCAAACCGAGATGGTTTGGTTTTTGCTCTTGAACATCAAAGTTAGGCTCATCTACAACACCGTCAACATCGTACTCGCCGCTGTCATTCATAGTAAAAGTTCCACTACCACCGGCTGAGGACAAAGGTGGACAGCGTTCAGGATAAAGTTCTCGAGCCAAAACTTCCTCCTGATTGATAATGGCAAGCCAAGTTGCACTTTCCTTGGCCGTCATCTTATCCTGCAAACACTTTGATTGCCTTACCAACTTGCGAATCTTAGCGATATCAGGGGACATGTGCTTGATCACCGCTGTGAGGACACCAACTTTCCAAGCCTTCTTCAGATCGTGAGGCTTCTTATAAGGAGGAGGACCTTGATCCTTCGAAAGACCTAGTTGAGGCCACCAGTCCTCCTCTCCAGTGGGCCACCATGGAGGTGGAATGCCTTTTTCCAATGGAAATCGCCTCTGAGGAGGATCACAATGTTGCATCAAAGCTGATAATAAAGAACCAAGAGTGGTATCTTGAAGCTCCTGCAAAGTATGAGGGGTAGGACCAATCGGATTAGATCCCTCGTTCTTGCCCGGAATCGCATTATCAGATTGGTACTTTGCTATGGCTGCAGGTCCATTTCGATCGAACCTCACTTTATCCTTCCACCACTCCCTGAGATTATCTGATGCCCCAGTAACCGGTTTCCCTTTCTCCGGGATAATTCCATAAACAAAACCCTGAGCTTTACACACTTCCATCATCTTCAACATGTACTTCAAGATCCCGTCTTGTGCCCTCGACATCTTCTTCCTCCTAGCTTGTTCCTGAGATTGGCGTTGTTTGACAGCGTCGACACCTTCCTTACCCCCCTTAGTCATTTCTTTCAGCCTTTTCAGCTTCATCTTGTCCCTCCACATCCTCCTCTCCAGCTCATCCACATCAATCTCCTCATCACTATAATCATCATCCAGCACTGGCTCCGACTCCTGCTCGATCTGTGGAGCAGCTGTTTCCACTTCCTTTAGCGGAGCAGGGAAGAAATCAAGATCGCCACAGAACCCCATTTCTTCAAACATCATCATCTCGGCAACCTTCGATTACAGTTAAAAAGGCAACAACCTTTCAAGAAACCAAATGGGATTAAACAGCTAATCCTCAAATTGATGACTTTCCCTCCTGCAAATACATAGACAAAGAAAATAAGAAAATCTAAATCCACTACATCTAGCAACAATCAAAGGCCAATTTTAATTCAAAATAAAACAAACAAGACTATGAATAAGTCAAATCTAGTCAAGATAAAGGAAGTTAAACATTAATATCAAGAAACACCTACAAATTTGTAGAACTAAATCACCTCAAAAAATAAAGTGATAGACATGTGAAGATCACAATAAACACATGGAGCTCAATTAAAAGCTAAGATTAAATTAAAAAAAAAAAAAAAGAAAAAAAAAGTGGCTCTTTCGGCAGATAGTTATAGTAGTGACATCCGTGAAAAAGCAGTTTCATCAAAAAGAAGACTAAATTTGTACACACCACTTAAAAAAAGCCAAGATCATCAAAAAAATTCTCCATTTCATTTTCCAAGATACCATTTCTAGCAAAAATTTGACATATTTCTAGATCTGAAATATATGAAAATTATTGTAACCCCTCAACCAGAAATCACAGTAACAAAAAAGAGGAAAAAAGAGAGAGTGGATTTTCTTGAAAACCTTGTAACTGAAGAGACCAAAAAAAATTTAAAAACAAAAAAACAAAGGAAAAGCCAAATTCATATGCTAGATGTTATCTCTTGATGTAAAAAGCCAAATTCAACTAAAAAGGTTTATCTAAAAAAAAAAAAAGAGCAGAAAAATCTAATATTGAAGCAAAAGGTGCAATCTTTACACTGAAACACAAGGCAAAACACATAAGACAGAAAGTTAATCAGCAAAATCAAGATCAATCTATCAAAAATAAAGTAAAAACAAAAATCTCTGAAAACAAATTTCTAAAAAGAGAAGAAAAGCAGGAAAAAAAATGCAATTTTGATGCAAAAGCTCTAACCTTTACACTTTTTAACACAAGGTCAACTACTAAAACCAAGATCAGTTTATATGAGAATGTCAAAAAATGAAGTCAAAAAAAATTTCTAAAGACAAAAATGAAAAAACCAAAGTGAAAAAATAACATCAAGAACCAATAAAAATCTCAACTTGATCACAAGAAAAGCTATCTTGAAGCAAAAACTCCAATCTTTACACTTTTAACACATGGACAAATGTTAAAACCAAGATCAATTAAAGACAAAATTGAAAAAACCAAAGTGGAAAATAACATCAAGAACCAATAAAAATCTCAACTTGATCACATAAAAAAAAAAACTATCATGAAGCAAAAGCTCCAATCTTTACACTAAAATACATGGCTAAATATTAAAAACCAAGATCATTTTATATGAGAATGTCAAAAAATGAAGTCAAAAAAAAATTCTACAGACAACAATGAAAAAACCAAAGTGGAAAATAACATCAAAAACCAATCAAAATCTCAACTTGATCACACACACAAAAAAAAAAGGAAAAAGAAATGGTTCTATGGAAGAAGAAGAAGAAGAAGAAAAATACCTCAAAAAGTTTTTTTTTTCTTTTTTTTTGGTTCCAAAAGTCTGTTCAACTCTTCTTCCCTATGAGAAATAATTGACCCTTCAGACTATAGAAGGGAAAGAGAGAGAGAGAGAGAAGAAAGAGAAGAAGGAAAAAAAAAAGGAAGTTATAGTACAAAACTATAGTAGTATTTTATATTACAAGAAAAATGAATATTATAGTGCTAAACAGTTTTTTATTAAATGGAAAAAATAAATATTATATTTGTTTTGTGGCGGTGTTGATATATTGGGGATAGGTGAAAGGTGTCAATTCTTTTGGTTAAAAGCCAAGCCAATCAACCTTTTTCTTTGTTTATTTTTTTGATTTTTTTGGATTTCTTTGAGTTTATTATATTATATTTATTTTGAGGGCTTCAAGGTGTTTTCCTTCTTAAAAATGAAGTTTTTGAGGGTGCTTCTTTTAAAAAAGAAAAATGCGTGCATAAAGTATCTCATGTTCACGCAGGATTGAAAGAAAGATTATACCTAAAAAGGTATAATATAAATAGTCTATTTTAATATAATCATTAATAAATACTTTTACAGCTCAAATCCGTGTCTTATAAGTCACATGAAAATGAATTTATCATAAATTTATAAAAAGGTATGTATATTTTAAAGGATGTTTGCAAATATTTGACATGGTTACACTTTGTATTTTGTTAGGATTTAATGTATTTTGAATAATATATATCAGTATTTTGGGAGAAAGATTCCAGGAATTAAGTTGAAATAATCTTTTTATAATGTCTTAACAGGTTTGGTTATGTTTATCATTTTTGCTAAGTTTTAGTGTATTTTTCAATAACTTGTACAAGTATTTGGAAGTAAGACTTTAGGGATTAGTAAGACTTTAGGGATTATGATAGAAGCAACATGCGCTAATTGTGGAGACAATCTTTCTTGGTGCCCGAGAGAAGCATATGTATAAATATTTTATATAATTATAGTTATTATTTAGCTAAGTTTAAGTGTATAAGGGAACAATACATACCAGTACAAGAAGATTACAAGGATCACACTAAAAACAATATTCACCGACCGTAGAAACAATCTCGCATAGATAAGAATATTTATGAATACGGTAAACAGTTACGTGTGTGGTATTTTACTGAGTTTTAATGTATCTTGAATAATACTACCAATATCCGAAAGGAAAACTTCAGATATTACACCAAAAAGAATCTACACCGATCCTAGAGCTAATCTCTCTTGAAGCATAAATAAAGATATGCTTAAATACGTTAGACATATACATATAGTATTTTGCTAGATTTTAATATATCTTAAATAACACTATCAACATTTGAAATAAAGACTTTCATAGATTACATCAGAAGCCAATATGGACCGATTATGTAGATAATCTCCCTTGAAGCACAGATAAGGATATTTGTGAATACGTTAAATAGTTGTGTATGATTTTTTACTAAGTTTAATATATCCTAAATAATACCACCAATATTCGAAAAAAAGACTTCAAAGATTACACCAAAAATAGTCTGCATTGATCGTAGAGATAATCTCTCTTGAAGCACAAATAACAATATGTGTAAATACATTGGACAGTTACGTGTAGTATGTTGCTAGGTTTTAATGTATTTTGAATAACACTATCAATATTTAGAATAAAGACATCAAAAATTATACCAAAAACAATATGCACCGACCGTGAAGATAATCTCTTTTAACGCACATATAAGGATACTTGTGAATACACTAAATAGTTACGTGTGGTATTTTACTAAGTTTTTAATTTATCTTAAATATTCAGAAGGAAGACTTTAGAGATTACACCAAGAATAATTTGTACCGATCATGGAGACAATCTCTTGAAGCACATATAAGGATACGTGTAAATACATTAGATAGTTGCGTGTAGTAATTTGCTATGTTTTAATGTACTTGAGTAATACTATCAATATTTGGAATAACGACTTTAGAGATTACACCAAAAGCCAATATGCACCGGTTGCGGAGACAATCTGTCTTAAAGCACATATAAGAATATTTGTAAATACGTTAAACAGTTACGTGTGGTATTTTACTAAGTTTAATGTATCTTAAATAATACCACCAATATTCGGGGGGAAAAAAGACTTAATTGATTATACCAAAAGTAATCTGCATTGATCGTGGAGATAATTTCCCTTAAAGTACAAATAAGAATATGTGTAAATACATTGGAGAGTTACGTGTAGTATTTTGCTAAGCTTTAATATATTTTGAATAACGCTATTAATATTTGGAATAAGGACATCAAAAATGACACCAAAAATGATATGCACTGATTGTGGAGGTGCATACGTTAAACAATTACGTGTGGTATTTTACTAAGTTTTAATGTATCTTAAATAATACCACCAATATTCAGAAGAAAGACTTCAGAGATTACACAAAAAATAACCTGCATTGATCACGAAGACAATCTCTCTTGAAGCACATGTAAGGATACGTGTAAATACATTATAGTTAAATCTAGTAATTTGCTATGTTTTTAATGTACTTGAATAACACTATCAATATTTGGAATAAAGACTTTGGAGATTACATCAAAAGCCTATATGTACCGAGCGTGGAGAAAATCTCTCTTGAAGCACAAATAAAGATATGTATAAATACGTTAAACAGTTGCGTGTGACGTTTTACTAATTTTTAATGTATCTGGAATAACACTACTAATATTTGGAAGAAAGACTTATAGATAATTTGCACAGATCACGAGATAAGAATATGCGTAATTAGACACGATTATGTCACATATTTTGGTAAATTTTAGTGTATTTTAAAAACATAGTATAAAATATCGAATGTAACATAGAATAAGAAGGAATAAATTACTCAACTATCCAATTGGAACTCATTAATGAAGGAAATCTATCACTACTTATAGCGTTTAATTAAGAAAAGAGGTAAATGCATTTGATGAGTATATATTTAATAGAAAAATTAATGTTCTGAGTTAGGAAATTGCTTGTATTTATGTGTGAAACAGTGAGAAAACTTCAACACTAGTGTGTGCTTGAAGTTCTTTTTATGAGTTTGTGTATGTATTTACATCAATGCAATAAATATACGAATTGTATTAAATAATTGTTATTTTCTTTGATCCTTTTTATCTGTCACTTTCGCAATATTCCTACTTAATTCCAACTGTTATCTTTAAGTTTTTCATTCTTTTATTACTTATGAGTCTTGTGAGATGACATGGTAAATTTCGCTCTTCTATAATAGCTCGAAGACCACATAGGAAGGTCAACTGCATTAGGCAAGGCCCGTGTGAGGGCTCGGCCGAAGAGGTATGCAAGTAAATTTCGAATCCTAGACCTCCTATTTGGAAAATCCTCTACTCAACCCACTCGGTCACCCCGAAAAAAGAACAACTCAATGCACTGGTGAAAAGCTGGACCACAAGGGTCTATTATACACGGCCTTACCTTGGGGTCCTATTAACTAATTTTCTTAATGGTTGTTACGTATCGTTTCATAATGTATCATATTATATCATATTGTATTGTATTGTATCGTCTGATAAGTATAATATTTGGATAGAGTGTGTCGTTTACCATCGTTTCATGATATCACACACCAGCAATATGAAAAATAAACTTGCAATATTATAAGGAAAAAATATGAAATATGGTAAAATTACTATATAAAAAATAGGGTAAATGATAAAATAAAATTATTTAATAATAATGAAGGGTGAGATTGAGATAAAAAGACAAGGTAACAACGCGACCGCATCAAATCGGTTGTTACATAAAGTGACACATTTCGCCGTTATGTAACGATAAATTTAATGATACGATACAATAAAATTTAAATAACAATCAAAATAAATATCGTATTTAAAGTAACAATACTATTTAATCTAATGGATAACAACCATCCAAACAAGCTCTTGGTGAAAGTAAAAATAAAGTGGACTTGATAGAGTACTATTATTGAACTATAATTGATTAATTCATATTTTAAGGTCAATTTTATTACTAATAATCGTTATAAAGTAGAATAATTTTGGTGTAAATTTCAAATATATGTAAGTTTTTTTTTCTTTTTTTTTTTCTTTTTTTTTTTAAATTGCTTAAGGATAAGATAGAGGGTGGGTAGAGAGAAGTGACCCTTGACCTTTATTACAAGTGCAAATGCATTGAAGTCTTGAGATGTGGGGCTATCGTTTTGTAGTTTTCTTGTGAAATTGACAATATTATTTTGTAATTATCTTGGGGTATTTGTCCTTTTGAGTTCTGGGTAATTGGTCCTTGTGGATAAAGTTACATTTATGTCAATATTGATCTCAAATATTTGTTATTTTACGATTTAAAATATTAGATATTTAAAATAAGAACATATAATTTAAAGTTTTTTTTTCTTTCCAAATTCATAATTAATGCTTCAATCATTAGAGTGTTAATTTTTTAATCTTTTAAACACAATTCCGGTATGACGTTGACATGAGGTAAGCTTAAATGAAGCAACGGCGATTCATATAATCGATCCCAACTTGTTTAGGATTGAGACGTAATTGTTATTGTTATTTTACACAGCCATGTTTACCAATATATATGACGTCAGATATGGAGGGTAGTACATTGTTAATTTATTTTTCTTTTTCCTTTTTTTAATATAATCTTGTTACTAATAGTGCGACAAGTGGCTAGTCGAGTGTTAATTAAGGAAAATATTTAAGAAAAAATTAGGTAAATACTTTTATTATTAAAGCTAATCATATATTTCTTAAGTGCAAATTTTGGCTAGTGGGAGCTGTGTGGGAATTAGGAAAGAAATTAATTTAGAATCAATATAGGTTAGAGACATTCTTGGAATAAAAAAGGGATTTTTGCAATAAGAGTTAAGAGAATCAAATGCTTTGGAATAGCATAAATGGCAAAAGAGTATTTTTATAGAAACTTATGTTTAAAGGTTATTCAAATTGAGTTCCATATTACCAAAATTGGAAAATTCCTTTTAAACAATAATTAATGAGATTTGACATATCTCTTAGAGTGGCAACTCATTTTAGGTAATGTTTTATTGCTTTATAAATTTTGAAAAAATATCTCCTCTAATTAAGATACTAATTATAGGTATATTTATTAGTGTTATAAACTTTATAAAAATAAAGTCTCTTCTTTTTAAAGTAAATTAATTCAATCTATCTCTTATGAGAAGGGGATACATTCACATATTAATACTCATATATTATTATTATTATTATTATTATTATTATTATTATTATTATTATTATTATTATTATCCTAAAATTAATGCCTTAATATTACACGTTATATAATCTTTTTAGTAATGTTTTGCAAAATATATCCAACACGCACATCAAAAGACAATGATGTCCTACATTATTTAGATGTAAGGTTTAAATATCACCAAAGAATTTCTTTTTACTATTTTTATTATTATTTTCTGTATTTACATCTCTTTAAAAAATGAAAAAAAGAGAGATTGTCCTAAAAAAATTCCTTTTTGCTTCTAATTTTTATTTTTAATAATGAAAAGGAACAGAATATGATAATGGTAAACAAATAAAATGTAAAAATGAGGAGAGAAAAGAAAGGTAAAAGAGAAAAAGGAAAAGTAAAAAGTGAAAAAAGTTCATATATATTGGCAAGAGGATTATTTGATAGAGACCTCAAAGGTGGTGGGGACACTCTTAGATGCCACTTGCAAATGGAAGTGGCCATGGCGGCTGGCCAATAGTGTTTTTTCTAGTTCGATGTTTCGATTAATTTGAATTCGTATTGCGTAAGGTATATTAAAGAGAGAATGCTTCTTATAATGAAAAATTTATTTTAAGAGCTCGAACCTGAAACATAAAATAAAATGAAAGATATTCTTATAGGAGACAAAACAAGTATTGAACATCGGATAAGTTATTATCAAGGATTATAGTAGAATGAATAAAATTTCTTCACATTTAATTAAATTTTGGGGACTCGAACACGGGACATTTTATTAAGAGTGAATGAATTATAACACCATAATTTTTTAAGATGACTTACCAATAGTAGTTCCAGAATATGGCGACAATGTAAAAATAATCGAGGACGAAATTCAAGAAAAAGTAAATAACAAGTTTAAAGTTATAATTGATTCTAAATAAGAAAATATGTCATTCTTACTGAAATATTAAAAAAGGAAAGTGTCACATATTGGAATAGATTGAGAATTATTTTTTATGAATTAATTAATTTTTAAAGCAAAATCTTATTGTTCAGTTACATAATTTCTAAATTCTTTTATTTTTAAAGCATGAACTAATTTAAACTGACCAAAATTAAATATAAGAAGATAATTATGAGACAACGGCAGTAAATTAACTCAATACCATTTTCGGTAGTTTTCCAAAAACCAAAAAGAAAGTTACAGCTTTAACGAGGTTTCCTTTCTCTTTGTTTAATTACTTGGTTTCTTGAATTGGATGAGGAAATGTGGTATCCTTCTGATCCAGCTTGTATATTGCTATTTGGTAAGTCAAATATCTTTCTTTCATATCAGAACTTTTTTTGTATATATTTTAAGTTTTGAAATAATATTTAAAAAAATTGAGTTGTAATACTTATTTTAAATCTAATTATGTATATTAAAATTCAAAATATTATAAAAAAATCAAATGTGGAATGGAGACCCAAAACAAAAAGGTAATTTTATAGGTGAAAAATAGCCAGATTTACCGGTAGTAATTGAAAAGTAGCCACAGTTTTAAAACTAATCGAAATTTAGCTACTTTTCATGTAAAAATAAATCTGAACGAAAACATTGTTCAAAATTCAAAAAATATTTCAGCATACCGGTATATTATGCTGGAACTCCAATATATTATGATGGAATTCCAATATAGGTATACTTGAACTCCACCATAATATACTGAATTTATATTGAAACTCCATCATAAATTATAATATACTGAAATTCCAGCATAATAAGAATTTTGGTACGAACTCGAATTAGTTTAGTTATAAAGTGAATATTGAACACCATGTAGAAAACCAAAAAAAACTAGGTTCATCTCTTATTTTTCTTCGTTTTCCTTGCATGTCATACAAACACACTTTAACTTGTTAACAACGTAACATGTGAAAAATACGAACAATAAATTATAAAAATAACATTACATAATTATTCTCAAAATAATAATCAAAGCGAACACACACACATATATATACTTTTACAGCTATCGAATATAAATAATCTCGGCCACAGGCTAAAACTGATTTTTGCCCAACAATTTAGATATAGCGAGCCACAAGACTCTGGTGGGTTAAATTTTCTTTTTAAAATGCATGAATTTCAGATGGGTCTATTGGGTTGATGATCATCTCACGTGGGCTTATTTTGATGGGCTATGATGAAATGCCATTTGGAAAAGGAATTTTTACATTCTTATGCCATATAAAAAATTATATTACCCTCAATGTTTAAGGTTTGATATAATTATATTTAGTATATCTAATTACCAATTATATATCATTAGTGGTTTTTAAGGGTATTAATTACACTTCTAATTTAATAGTACCGTATATTCCTTCTAATCCCACTCCCCCACATTTCTCTCTCCAATTCTCACACCTTCACCCACGTTTCCCTCCCACACCCACGATTTTTGTATCAAAATTCCATTATTTCTTCCATAGCCAAGGCATTGTCGGCACCTCTGCAATCTTGTCCCAATATTTTTGTGTCCGGGGAAGATGAGCATCAGCCTGGTCGATTTGATGGTTATGATTTCGGGTTCCTTCACATTAAGGTTTATCTCCTAGAGTTTGATTCTCAATATGTTATGAGCTCGAACAGATCTTTTTATCTTTTTTTTTTTTGATACTTCAATTGTTGGCAAAAGTCAATTTTCTTGTAACAGTTCATGGGAGGATTTTGCTTAGGAAGATCTATCCCTTCATCATGTTTTTTGGATTCCATATTTAGCATAACAGTTTCGTAAGGAGTAACAAGAGCATATAGGAGAATCACAGAATTGTAACATAATTGAAATTTTCGACATAATTGCGTTTTTTGCAGAAGATTTGTAGAAGTTTTAGTCGTTTTTTATTTGTGAAAACAGAAAACAAAACATCTACAATCAGAATACAAATAATCTACAATTTATCTACAAAATATCTACAAACTGGATACATTGAATTTTATTATCCCAATTCCCATTCAATTATAGCATAATCGGGATTTTCGACATAATTGTATTTTTTTACAAAAGATTTGTAGAAGTTTTAGTCGTTAACAGAAAACAAAGCATCTACAATCAGAATACAAATAACCTACAATTTATCTACAAAATATCTACAAACTGCGTACATTGAATTTTAATATCCCAATTCCCATTCAATTGTAGCATAATTGAGATTTTCGACATAATGCGTTTTTTGCAGAAGATTTGTAGATGTTTTAGTCGTTTTTTATTTGTGAAAACAGAAAACAAAGCATCTACAATCAGAAAACAAATAATCTACAATTTATCTACAAAATATCTACAAATTGGGTACATTGAATTTTAATATCCCAATTCCCATTCAATGGTAGCATAATCGGGATTTTTGACATAATTGCGTTTTTTTGCAGAAGATTTGTAGAAGTTTAAGTCGTTTTTGATTTGTGAAAACAGAAAACAAAGCATCTACAATCATAATACAAATAATCTATAATTTATCTACAAACTGGGTACATTGAATTTTAATATCCCAATTCCCATTCAATGGTAGCATAATCGGGATTTTTGACATAATTGTATTTTTTTGCAGAAGATTTGTAGAAGTTTAAGTCGTTTTTGATTTGTGAAAACAGAAAACAAAGCATCTACAATTATAATACAAATAATCTATAATTTATCTACAAAATATCTACAAACTGGGTACATTGAATTTTAATATCCCAATTCTAATTCAATTGTAGCATAATTGAGATTTTTGACATAATTGCGTTTTTTGCAGAAGATTTGTAGAAGTTTTAGTCATTTTTTATTTGTGAAAACAGAAAACAAAGCATCTACAATCAGAATATAAATAATTTACAATTTATCTAAAAAATATCTACAAACTGGGTGCATTAAATTTTAATATCCCAATTCCCAATCAATTGTAGCATAATTGGGATTTTGGACATGATTGTGTTTGTTGCAGAAGAATTGTAGAAGATTTAGTCGTTTTTTGATTTGTAGACTAAGAAAAAATGTCGAAACACAGTGTTTCGCCAGAATAGAGTCGCTAAAATTTGATTCAAAACTGATGATAATGTTTAATGCGTGATTTCCGTTTCAAAATATCAAATAGAATATTTACTTCCCTAATTTTAGCGCGCCTAAATAGGAAGACTACAACTACTAAGATTCCGTATTTAATGAATTGTATATTTTTTGTAGAAAAACTATTAACATTGCGGGTAATTTTCAAACCATGAACATATTTGGTAATATAGTTTCCTATATAGTATAGGAACGAAAATTTCCCAAGAAAAAATGGCATGATATGACAATGCATAAATAGAATTGGCATTTTTAGCTTTATATTAGGTTTGGCAAAGGCAGCCCTAAAAAACTGGTAATATATAGTCAAATCCTAAAAAGTCGTAATTCCTTATTTATTCTCTCCCCGATTTTCTTCTTTTTTTTTCTCCGCATATTTCTTCTTCAATTTCTTTAAAAAGTTTAATGTTTCTCTAGGTTGAAACCACTGAGAGTTTTTCTTCTCTTCGGTGGAAGTTATTGTCGTCCCTGATTACAGTAGGAGTTTCTTCTGATTTCATAGCAATTTTATTCTGTTTTCTTCAAAAAACAATGATCTTCTTGTCATAATCATACTTTATTTTCTCATCTCTATGGACTATAGTAAATACTTCATCAACTGCTTAGACAGATTATTCCTAATCATTGGGTATTTCTCTCCTTTGGCGAACAATTTAACAATGTATCAATTGCGTAATTGAAAGCAAAAAGAGAGATCAATAGATTTATGCGTCATTGTGTCCAGATCGGTGGGAGAGTGGTGTACATTTATGTATATCATCATGTATATTTGTGTGTATATCATGTTGTATATCGTGATATACGTTGTTAGCTTTGGCAATATAAGGTTAGATAAATCAAATCGTCTAATTTAATTTTCAGAAGGGGAAATTCATGCTGAATAAACTTATTTCAGTTTTTTACTAATCAAAGAAGAAAAATAAATTCTGGATATAATATGTTTAGAGCAAATTCTAAAATATAACAACAACATACCCAGTATACAAAGAATAATATGCGAGTAAATTAATTTTTGATATACATTTTGATATACAAATAAGGAAAATTAATTTTTATATACATTTTGATATATATATATATATATATATATATATATATATATATACACACGAATAATACAACAATTTTTGTTGTGATTGATATAGAGACAACAATAAATTTTATATAACTATATTTATAATTTTATATATTAGATATACAAAGAGGCAAAATAAAATTTTAATACACATTTTGATATACACAATGAAGGAAAATAAAATTGTGATATACACATTATTGTTGTGATATACACCCATTGGCTATCTAATACCTATATTTATAACTAGGACTTTTCTGCTAATTATGTGAGTATGTTGTCACAGTTGTCAAAACCTCATTTGAAAAGTGTGTAACATACTCATTACACAAATGATATTTTTAGTTCTAAAATATAAAAATAATAAATATAAGTATGCGAGTAAATTAATTTTTGATATACAAAGAGGGAAAATTAATTTTTGATATACAAAGAAGGAAAATTAATTTTTGATATTCATTTTGATATATATATATATATATATATATCAAAATGAATATCAAAAATTAATTTTCCTTCTTTGTATATCAAAAATTAATTTTCCCTCTTTGTATATCAAAAATTAATTTACTCGCATACTTATATTTANGATAAACAAATAATACAATAATTTGTGTTGTGATATACGTTGATATAGAGACAATAATAAATTTTAAATTACTATATTTATAATTTTATATATTAGATATATAAAGAAGCAAAATAAAATTTTAAATACACATTTCGATATACATAAAGAAGGAAAATAAAATTGATATACACATTATTGTTGTGATATATAACTATCGGCTAGCTAATGCCTATATTTATAACTAGGACTTTTTCTGCTAATTATGTAGTATGTTGTCACACGATGTCAAAACCTCATTTAAAAAGTGTCTAACATACTCATTACACAAATGATATTTTTAGTTCAAAATTATTTTCAGCTTGGACACACTTCACGACAACAACAACAACATGCCCAATATAATTTTATAAGTGGAACTTAAAAAAGGTAATGTGTATGCAGTCTTATCCCTACTTAATGAAGATAGAGAGACTGTTTCTGATAGATCTTCGGTTCGGGCAAAGCGGAGTCACAACATCCGACTACCAAATAACTTTCTATTGAGATTTGAAATATAATCTCCCATGGTCCATTGCAACTTCACTGATCGATGACTACATCATTGGGTCCAATTATTTTTATTAACTTCGAAGAACCAAAATATAATTCTATCTATTTCGTATGAATAAGAAAATAATACTGGCTTGCAATAATCTTGATGGCTTTAAGGTTTTTTAGTCTTATATTTTGATGACCTAACAAATTTTCTGTTTAGAATCAGATAAAGGACATGATGTATGCCTGATACAATTATTTAATAATAGACTTAAAGTAATCTGGGCAGTGTACTTTTGGATTCACAAGAAATAGTTTAGGGACTTGATCCCTTGATGTTTCCCTGACAGAAGTACAAGTCAACTCTACAGATGAAAAGCAGTTGCAGAAAGTGACTGGCTGCAACTGTGCACGCTATAGTGCAACAGTCACTTCTCATTGGAAGAAGTGTGCACCAACTAAGAATAGACATCCTCCTTGGGATGTCTTGAAAGTATAATAGCATGGTGTAAGGCAAACAAGATATTCACTTGGTATTTACTAACATTCTCTCAAGCATTGAAGATCTGAACTTGCATTGAAGTCTCAAGTGTGTTAAGAACAAGAAGACAACTCCACTACGGACCAGTTCCACTACGAGTCTATGTGTGTCCTTAGTTGAGTTGTAATCTTGTATTTTGTTCCTTATTGTAATTCCTATCTTGCTTTCTTAGAAGCCTTGTTTTAGGACAACCAAAAAATAAACTATCAGTGTTTGTGTTGTGACTAGAGTTAGTCATAGGTTAAAGTCTTTGTAACTAGTGAGTGACAAAGTGGCTTGTGATAAGTGTATTACAAGTTGGTGTGATTGAAGTCTTTGTAATAGAGTCATTACAAAGTGGCTTGTAATAGTTGAGTTACAAGTTAGTGAAGTTGAAATCCTACCAGCTTAGGTCGTGATTTTTGTTGGGATTTTTCCACGTAAAAATCCTGTGTCTCATTTATATACTGTTTCTAGCAGTTAACACTGAGGGAACTGATATAGGACCAGATCTCTATACAATTGGTGGACTCATATAAACTATCAAATCTCACCTTCTATATGGGATATTATCAGAACTATAATCAGGATTATCCCCACTGATAGAATTTTACAGGGTCGTCGTCGTCATTGTCGTTGTCGTTGTCGTTATTGTTGTATAATCAGGATTATAATCTCATATTTTATATGGGATAGATAATACTAAGATATTGATACAAAATTAATAATGGTATAAGTTTATAGTAATAACCAAATGTTCGATAAATTCAATCTCAAATTTAATACGGGAATTAGTATCCTAGTCCCGATAACTAAACGACCACTAATATGTTTCTAACAGTTTATATTTATTTGGCCTTCCAAGCATATGAATTATTAGGGGTGATTGTAAGGGCCGTTTGGCCATAAAAAAGATTTTTCTTTTCGAGTTTTTTTTTCTTCATTTTTCCCCCCGAAATTAGTGTTTGGTCATGCAATTTTTTATTTTCATTTGAATATGAATTTTGAAATTTTTTCAAAAATTCTAAAACCTTCAAAAAAGCTATTTTTCAAAATTCACTTCATAAGAATTTAAAAAAAAAGCCCAAAAATATATTTATGTTCAAACACGACTCTAATTTTAAAATATAAATTTTACTTAATTTTTTTTCATTTTTTTTCTAAAATTTTATAATTCTTATGTCCAAATGCCCACTTCGACTGTTCTTGGCTTAAATTAAGTGAAAGCATTTAAGAGCATTTAGTTCATAGCTTGTTTATTTATCGCCTACGTCCTCTTTTAGTTATCTCTATTAAAAACAACTACAATAAGGTATTTAGCTTTTCCAAACTTCTTGCTTAAAGGAGATGTGTCACTGTCCGAAATAAGGAGTCACCTATTTATTTTAACTTTTACATAACATCCAAATAGATTGGACCTAACTTGGTTGTTGAATAAAAATAGTTAGGCAAAGATCACTTTTGGTTGCGGCCAAATTAATATTTACTAGTTGAAAGTTATTTCTGCTATTATTTTAAAAACGGTTATATAATATTATTTTTTTCGAAATAGTTGGCAGTATTTGGTCAAACCTTTATTTTGCAATTCCATTAATAATGAGGTTCTAGCTTTGAACTTCGAAGTACAAAATGGTTTAATGTGGATTTAATGTGTTTGGTCTTTCACTCAGGCGCAATAAGATGGTTGAGATTCCTCCATCAAAATAACAGATTTCAGATTCAAATTTTCAAAAGAAAGTATCTCGGTCAATAGACTTCAAATACCGGATGATTAAGCCCAAAAATATGGATGTGTTTGATCTTTAATTAATCAAGTCTAGCTAAACTTAAAAAATATTATGATAAATTTCTATATTATGTAATCTTTTTTTTTTTGGTTTAAAAGATAACTTGCATTAATTAAACATATGCGTACAATAGTGTTGATGCCTAGGCACCATATTTGTTCTCTGTACGCATGAAGAACTTGTGGATCATGGAGTAGTTGGAGGAGGTGCCTACAATCAGATAATATGTTAGTGTATAACAGATGGTCTTTTGCCAATAAATTGATTACCCCCTTAGCGTCTAGTTAGACTTCGATTGGCATTAGTTGAAGCTGTACAGCTATTGTAAGCCCTTGAAGTAATGCTTGCAATTCAGCTGTTAGGCTATTAGAAATAGGGATTGAACCTACGAATCCCGTTATCCAGTCGCCGTAGCTGTTACAAATGACACCCCCAATTCCCATGGCGCTACAGTTTAATGGGTGAGCTCCGTCTGTGTTGAATTTGTAGAAATTCGATTTAGATGGAATCCATTTTAAATGCAATGCAGATTTTGGTGGTATTTTCGCATTTCGACGCTTCCAAGTATGAAAACTCGATAGCTTGATGCCATGATTGGTAAATATTTATGGTTGCGATTTCGAGCTATGCCCTAACAAGTGTAGTCTGATAGATTAGCGTATGCAGAAATATAGTTGTCACATATGTTATTCGTAATGACTGAGGGTAGGTCGAGTGGAATATTTGCCCAGTCCCGACTCAATTGGGTTAAATATGTAGATACTTTCAGATTGTGGTGATTGTTTTGTAGAGGTCCTTGTATGAGATATCTAAGGGTCGTACCTGCCCTCACCCAAGGATCATTCCAGAAGTTGATATGCCTACTCGTTCCAATTTTTCATTGAAGACCAATTTGACAATGTGTCCATCCTTTGAGAACATTATGCCAAATGTGTGAATGATTAGTGACTAGATATTTATGAGGGAGTGTGGTAGCCCAAAAAGCTTGTGGAGAATGGAAAATCCTCCAAGCAAGACTGGCTAATAGGGCATTATTTTTGGCCAAGCAAGACCCCCTACTATCTTTTGGCACAGTAACAGATTGCCAATTTTGTAGACGTAATTTTTTTCTTGTTTGAGTCGTCCCCCAGAGGAAATTACACCGATACAATTCCATTTTATGGGTGATAGAGCGTGGGATAGAGATGTATTGCATTACATGATTTGATAGGGAGTTTAGAGTGGATTTAATAAGGGTAGTTCGACCTTCCATTGTGAGAAAGCCAATTTTCCAACCTGTCAAACGAGTCTTAAAGTTGTCTAGTAAAAATTAAAAGTCTAATTTTTAGGGCGGGACAAAAAAATTCGGAATCCTAGATACTTACCAAAAGACGTCCCCTCTGACATTTGGAAAGATTTTAGGATAAAATTTTATGTAGTCTATAGTTCATAAGCTAGAAGAAAAAAAATAATATTATAAAAATAATAGATCATTTTAATTAATCCCTAAAAACTATTTATAAATTGATTTTTTTACGCAATGTCACGACCCAATTTCTCCTGTAGGCCGTGATGGCGCCCAACGTTACCACTAGGCAAACCAACAATAAACTAACTCTGTGATATTTTCTTTTAAAGATTGGAAATAGTTGATTTTGTAGTTTGTGCATAAATAAGAAGTAAGAATTTAATAAAAATGAGAGATCAAATTTTTGAAAGAAAGTGAGATAAGTAAAATAACCCAAAACCATCACGTGTTTACTAGCATAATTCTCCAAGACCTGGTGTGACAAGCGTATGAGCTACTAGTATACAAAAGAATACTACACTAAAGTCTGAAATGAAATAAACAGATAATAAAGCAAAAGAAAGACTTCGGCTGCTGCAGAACGGGCTTGGAAGGCAGCTCGCCACAAAGTCTCATAGTAGTCAAGGATGTGCGCCGGACTGATATTCAGATGCACCTGCCTCTGGTCCTGCACGATTAGTGCAAGTGTAGCGTGAGTACATAAACAACATCTACCCAGTAACTATCTAGTCTAACCTCGAAAAAGTAGTGACGAGGGGTCGACTTCGACACTTACTATGAGCCAACAATAAAATAATAAAATTATAACTAAGCATGGAATATATAAATACAACTGAAAATGCAATAACAAGAATAAATAAACAATTCTTTCACTAATAGTAATGCCCAATTAGTTTCCATCATTTAACAAATAAATCTCTCAAGCCAATGCATCAATATCAATTATAGTTGGGTTCAAGAATCATTACGCATAAATTATGCCGAGCTCGTTCGGCCATCCAACATGCAAATAAAAAAATTGTGCACTACTGAGGGTCGAACGACACAAACTATAGATGCCTCTATTCTATTACCGAGTCGTTCTGACCGTTCCATAAGAAGAAAAAATACTGAATAAACAACCGATTCAAAGATTATTAAGAGAATAATATTCCAGGAAACATCAATTCTCATTTAACGGTCAAGTAACTCGTCCAAAACTCATGTAAATGAAATTCGACCTTTTACAATTTCTTTATCAAGTTCGATTTGATTTAAGCATTTAAATTAGCAAGTAAAGTGCAAATATCGCAAGTATCACATGATTTGGGTCCTAAACTATCTGGACATAAGAATAATTAGTAGTTACATGCGGATTCTCATCACATCGTGCGCACGTAGCCCCCCACAAATAGGAGCACATATTAAATCAGTGTACCTATGGGGTTAGTTCCCTCTTACAAGGTTAGAAAAGAGACCTACCTCGTCCCAAAGCTTACTTTCCAGTCCAAGATTGTGCTTAAACCCTCAATTCGGTGCCAAACAACTTGAAACTAGTCAGATATTATATACAATAGTCAATATATGTCATATTCTAATTATTAAAGTGATTACCCAACCCCAGTGAAGAATTCCTAAAATTCACCCTTGGGCCCACGTGCCCGAATTCCGGAAATTTTCAAAGAAAGTTGTTACCCATAAACCCATGAGCTCAAATATATGATTTTTACTAAATTCCATAACTATTCTCGTGGTTAAATCCCATTTTTATAAAAAACCTAGATTTTCACCTAAACCCATAATTTTTACTAATTTACATGTTAAATATACCCATAAACTATGTATTTAACTCATATTGTGTAAAAATTACTTACCTCAAAGTGTTAAGTGAAATCCCCTCTCTAAGAGCTCCAAGAATCGCCCAAGCAATGAAATAAATGAGCTCAAAATGCTTAAGTCGTATTAAATGAGGGTCTGCCTCCAACAATTTCCGCTTCTGTGGTCGCGGGGCTGCATTTGCGGCATCGCTTCTACGGAAGTACCTAAGGCTGGCTAGTTTCGTGTCTGCAGACGGGATCCCGCTTTGGAAGCGTGCCGCTCCTGTGGCTCAGTCCACTTCTGCGTTTTCCTCAATCGCACCTGCACTTTCGCAGGTGCGCACAATCATCCACATCTACGGTCCATGGCCAAACGCTCCCAAACCGCTTCTGCGGAAAAATCACGTACCTACGGGCTCGCATCTGCGGCCAAAATCTCGCAGGTGTGGGCACTCCAGAACTGGTTCACCAGCAACCCTTTTGAGTCTTAACTCAATCCGCGCATCATCCGATTGGCATCCGGGGCCTCCGAGGCCCCATCCAAACATACCAACAAGTTTGAAATCGTAAAACAGACTCACTCGAACTCTCAAAATGCACAAAACAACATTAAAACTAAGAATCACACCCCAAACCAATTGAATAAAAAATATGAACTTCAAGTTTGTGTAACTTACTCCCAACGCCCCGAAACATAATTAAACTACTCAGAACGATACCGAATTTTGCGTGCATGTCTTAAACCACCATACGTAATAATTCACAGACTCGGAATCCTAATTGGACCTTGATAACACCAAATCCTACTCCAAACCAAGTTTAAAGAACTTTAAAACCTTCAAAGAGCCAACTTCCACTATTAGGCGCCGAAACGCTCCCGGGTTATCCAAAACCCGATCCGAACATACGCCCAAGTTCGAAATCATCATACAAACCGATAGGAACCATCAAACGTTACCGCTAGGCAAACCAACAATAAACTAACTCTGTGGGCCCATAAACCCATGAGCTCAAATATATGATTTTTACTAAATTCCATAACTATTCTCGTGGCTAAATCCCATTTTTATAAAAAACCTAGATTTTCACCTAAACCCATAATTTTTACTAATTTACATGTTAAATATACCCATAAACTATGTATTTAACTCATATTGTGTAAAAATTACTTACCTCAAAGTGTTAAGTGAAATCCCCTCTCTAAGAGCTCCAAGAATCGCCCAAGCAATGAAATAAATGAGCTCAAAATGCTTAAGTCGTATTAAATGAGGGTCTGCCTCCAGCAATTTCCGCTTCTGTGGTCGCGGGGCTGCATTTGCGGCATCGCTTCTACGGAAGTACCTAAGGCTGGCTAGTTTCGTGTCTGCAGACGGGATCCCGCTTTGGAAGTGTGCCGCTCCTGTGGCTCAGTCCGCTTCTGCGTTTTCCTCAATCGCACCTGCACTTTTGCAGGTGCGCACAATCATCCGCATCTACGGTCCATGGCCAAACGCTCCCAAGCCGCTTCTGCGAAAAAATCACGTACCTACGGGCTCGCATCTGCAGACAAAATCTCGCAGGTGTGGGCACTCCAGAACTGGTTCACCAGCAACCCTTTTGAGTCTTAACTCAATCCGCGCATCATCCGATTGGCATCCGGGGCCTCCGAGGCCCCATCCAAACATACCAACAAGTTTGAAATCGTAAAACAGACTCACTCGAACTCTCAAAATGCACAAAACAACATTAAAACTAAGAATCACACCCCAAACTAATTGAATAAAAAATATGAACTTCAAGTTTGTGTAACTTACTCCCAACGCCCCGAAACATAATTAAACTACTCAGAACGATACCGAATTTTGTGTGCATGTCTTAAACCACCATACGTAATATCTCACAGACTCGGAATCCTAATTGGACCTTGATAACACCAAATCCTACTCCAAACCAAGTTTAAAGAACTTTAAAACCTTCAAAGAGCCAACTTCCACTATTAGGCGCCGAAACGCTCCCGGGTTATCCAAAACCCGATCCGAACATACGCCCAAGTTCGAAATCATCATACAAACCGATAGGAACCATCAAATCCCGATTTTGAGGTCTTTTATTCAAAACGTTGACCGAAGTTAAACTTAGCCTTTTAAGGCCAAACCATAGAACCAAGTGTTCTAATTTCAACCCAAACTCTTCCAAATCCTGAACTAACCATCCCCGCAAGTTATAAAACAATAAAAACACATACGAGGAGCCTTATTTAGGGGAACAAGGTTTTAGAAAATAAAACAACCGGTTAGGTCGTTACATTCTCCACCTCTTAAACAAACGTTCATCATCGGACAAGTCTAGAATCATACCCGGAGTTAGCGCTGGCATGTGGGCCGGGCCCGGTCCTAAACGAGCTTCATGGGCCGGTCCTTAGTGGGCCCGGTCCCAACTTAAACAAGGTTCACGGGCTTTTTATAAGAATCGCCCCGGGACTGGGCCCACGAACTAAAGGTCCCGGGCTAAGTGGGCCAGTCCCGGGCCTAAGTGGGCCCAACTGATACTTTCAATTTTTTTTTTAAATTTTATAGAAGTTAGAGAAAAAAAGATAGTAATAAAAATATCTAAGGCAATTCCTAGTAAATTATATTATAGAACTGTAACCTAAATTTTTTAATTCAAATTTAAAGATAAAAATATTGTAAACAGATATTCAAAGCAATGCGTTATAATTTTATTATAGCATTAAAAAAGCATGGCAATATCTTTCTTCGTCTTCCTCCCCCTATGGAATGAGCACAACAAGGTGCTGATACCACCATTGAGAAGAAAAAGAAACTAATTAAGTTGTGCCAAAATACAAGTTACATATTAATTTACATGGTATATCTTACAAATTTCATAAATCCTTCAAGGTCCGGAGGATTTTCGTTGGTGGTGGCAGAAAAGAAGCTTGGTCGTCACCGTTTCTGGTCGAAGCAACATCCTCCGCAAGTTCAGCTAGCATTTCTTCATAAGCTTTGCCTACCTCTGGTATTGATTCAACAAGTCAAAAATTTCTTCTTTCCGAATGGATCCAATCTCTGAAAAGTACTGATTTTTCCAAGCTCTCCCTCATAGACGCTCTATTATCACCGAGTTGAAGTTTTGCTTAACTGAAAGCGCTTTGCGATGCCACTGTTGAAGCATGAATAGTTAAAAAGTCTCGGGCCTCCCTTGAAAGAATCCGAAAGTGTTTTGTTTATCCTTCCACCATTCCAAAATATTAAAGGAGCCGTCGGGATTCACTTCCTCAATTTTCTGTGAAAAATAAATTTCAAGCTCATTTAGTTGTGAAAAATCACTAGTACTAGAACCTTGAGAACCTTGAACCCCGCCCAAGCACTAAGTGCTCTTACTCCCGCAGTTCTTTTAGATGATTGAGAACTAGAAGAAGAAGGAGTTGGAACATTTGGTCTAGCATGATCTTATTTAACTTGATAAGCATTATAAATAGTTTGAGCATTTATTTTAATTGAGGCTATTGCGCCTGGAAGTTTATACCATTCCTCATCTTCAAGTGCTAAACCATTATAAACAGTTTCATACCAAAATTGAGGACCTCCTAATTTCATAGTAGGATTTAACAAGGCAGCAACACCATAAATATGGGGAATAGGAAAAAAATATTTTTTAAACTCTTTTCTCATAGAACCATTAGCAAGTTGATAAATTTCCCTATCCTCTGAAAAATGATCAAACAAATTTGCAAGTTCTGCAATATAAACTAAACAGTTAGAATAGTAGGATAATATTGCCCAGAAATTCATTTGTAGCAATATGAGATTTATCTAAAAAATCTACAAGCATTTTAATATTAGCCCAATACGCATTTGTAAGGTGCTCATCATCATCACTTATATGAGCATTAAACGTTGAGTTTACGGGGTTTCTATATTCATATGCAAAAACTATACTTTCATACATGTAATTCCATCTAGTTGGACAAGGTTTAGGAACCTTTCTTTATCTTAAGACAAATTCATTGCATCTTATAAACTATTCTCTAAGTCTACTTCTACGTTTTGAATAAAAAAGCCAGTTAAGAGCCATTTTAATCTTTTTAATTTCAACATTTAAAATTCTCATACCATCACCTACAATTAAATGGTAAATATGACAAATACATCTAACATGAAAAATGTTACTAAATGCACGACTTAGTGTAGTGGTAAGCAAGGCTACAATATTTGTGTTACTAGTAACATTATCCATTGAAACTGGTATTATATTATCACTAATGCAAAAATATCTATAAATATCCGTAATCGTGCTAGAAATAAACTGCCTGTGTGACGTGAATTAATTATTCTATAAGCAATAAATCGCTTTTGCATTATCTAATCCTCATTAATCCAATGACTGGTAAGGTAATCACAGTCATCACCACTTCTACCAATATCAGTTGTAATAACAACACGACAATTTATATGAGTAAATAAACGTCATGACCCCAAATCCTAAGCCGACTGTGATGGCGCCTATCATGGAACTAGGCTAGATAACCATTACAGACTATCATAATATTTCATAATTTCCCAAAATCAGCAGATTTTTAAAACAACAAAATGAGATGAACAATTTATACACTTCCCCAAAACCTGGAGTCAACTGTCATGGGCATCTAAGACTGTAAATACAATGTAGAATAAGGTAACCTGCTACTACAAAAGCCTGAAGTACAAAAGACAAAGGACTATGAACTGAGGAAAGGAAAGGAGGTGAGCTGGGGACGCTGAGCAGCTACCTCGATCCTCTAACAACCTCCAAGTACGCCTGAAAATAAACTAGTGAGATGGTCCGGTACCTGGATCTGCACACAGAGGTGCAGGGAGTAACGTGAGTACGCCAACTCAGTAAGTAATCAAAGTAACTAAAAACTTGAGTGTAGTAACGAGCATTTATAAATCATGTAAATCCATATAATAAGTAACTGTGGGAATAAGTAAATCAAGTCAGAAATCTACATTTTCGAATATTCCATAAAACTACAGTTTCCATTTAAAATCTCGTATAAAAACATTTGTCCAACATTATCATTAGAGGCTCAGTGTAAAGAAGAGTGAAAACAGTAGTTTCATAAAATATAGGCCCCTCGGGCACAATATCACTCACAAATAAAGCCTCTCGGGCAAGCCTCTCAGTCACTCGTGACTCCACTATCAGAATTTCATGCTCTCACTTAAACACTCGTACTCAACAAGTACCATGAATAACACAACTGCTGCGGCAGGCAGCCCAGTCCGATACATATATATATATATACACACACACTGCTGCGGTGTGCAACCCGATCCTTTAACATACACTGCAGCGTGCAACCCGATCCATATAATAGTTGACTGCGCCTACTGGGGGTGTACAGACTCCGGAGGGGCTCCTATAACCCAAGCGCTATATTTGCTGCGGCGTGCAACCCGATCCAATATGTATATTGATGCGGCGTGCAGCCCGAACCATATACAATATATATTACTGCGGCGTGCAACCCGATCCATATATAATCTATATTGCTGCGGCGTGCAGCCCGTTCCATAACTATCCTCACATACTCGGAGCTCGGCCTCACTCAGTCATTCTCACAAGCCACTCGGGCAATTCACATCAACTCACGAGACTCAGCCCAAAATACTTCTCAGAGTTTCAAAACAGTGTGATGCCAGTGAAAATAACAACAAGTGGTAAGCATGACTGAGTTCACATATGTTCTTTCAGGATAGTGGGAGAATAATGTAAAAGTACCTCCGAGGGTCTAAACAGGTCGGCACAAGGTCCCAAAACATGGCTCACAACCCATAAACAAGTATAAATTTATAAAATACAGGATATCGCAAGGTTTCAAATCGAATACGCGGCTTAATAGTCGCTACGGGACGGACCAAGTCACAATCCCTATCGGTGCACGCCCACACGCTCGTCACTTAGCATGTGCATCACCTCATTTACCAAAACAAAATAAAATACTGGGATTTCATACCCTCAGGTTTAAAGTTACAATCGTTACTTACCTCAAAACAGCCCAAAAGCTACTCCGCGACGCTCTTGCCCCTCGAGTTGGCTCCCAAATGCTCAGAATCTAACCAAAACTAGATTAACATCAACCATATACGCTAAAGGAACAAAACCCAATCGAAAGCTATCAATTTTAAGCACAATTCCCGAAATTGGCCAAACCTGAGCCCCGAGCCCACGTCTCAAAATTTGATGATAATCGCGTCAAAAGAATCCTTATCCCTTCCCGAGTCTATACATATAAAGTGCATCAAAATCTGACCACAAATAACTCCTAATTTCCTTAATTTACAAGAATCAATTTCCCAAGCCCTAAATCCCCAATTTATGTCATTTAACCACAAATTCCAAGCCTAATCCGTCACAAAATATCATAGAAACGAGTTTATAGTCCGAGAAACTTACCTCCACTGAAGACTCTAGAATTCCCCCTTCAAATAGTTCCCAAATTGGCTCAACCCACATGCAGAAATGAAAGAAATACCAAAATTTTGCGGAGGCACCTATTTATACCTCCTACCCAGTTATCCGCACCTGCGGTCCCAGGTGCGCACCTGCGAAATTCCATTAAAAGTCCAATCTCGCACCTGCGGTGCCTCACCCACACTTGGGGCTTCGCAGGTGCGGCCCATACCTCGCACCTGAGGCCTCCTCCAGCCTGGCCTCTTTTCGCACCTGCACAATGACCTTCGCACCTGCGGCCATCGCACCTGCAGCTCACCATCCGCAGGTGCGGCCACACCAGTAAAATGACATTAGCAGCAACTTTGCTGCAAAAATCCTAAGTCCAAACCTCTAACCATCCGAACTCAATCCCGAGCCCCTCGAGGCCCCAACCAAACATACCAACATATCCCATAACCTCATTCGAACTTAGTAGAGCCTTCGAAACACCAAAAACAACACAAAAACACCAAAAATCACATCAAATTCAAGCCTATGAACTTTGAAACTTCTAAATTTCGTCAATGATGTTGAAACCAACCAAAACACATCCGATTGACCTGAAAATTTGCACACATATCCAAAATGACATTACGAACCTGATCCAACTTCCGGAATTCCATTCCGACCCCGATAGCCTATTTTTCACTACCGACTGGAAATCACCAAAAACTAACTTTCGCCAATTCAAGCCTAATTCTACACCAGACATCAAAACTTCATTCCGAACACACTCCTAAGTCCCAAATAAACTAATGAAGCTATCCGAGCCATAAAATCCACATTCCGAGGTCATTTACCAATAAGTCAACTCTCGATTGACTTTTTTCAACTATTAAGCTAATTTAAGAGACTAAGTATCTCTGTTCTCACCACGACCACTCCGAACCCGAACCAACCAACCCAATACAACATAAATAGGCTAAGAAACATATGATAAAGCAGAAACAGGGAAAACAGGGTTAATCTCACAGAACGACCACATTCTCCCCTCTTAAACAAACGTTTGTCCTCGAACGGGTCTAGAAACATACCTGGAGACTCGAATAAGTGAGGATATCTGCTCCGTATTTCCCGATCGGTCTCCCAGGTGGCATCCTCCACCGGCTGTCCTCTCCACTGAACCTTCACTGAAGCTATATCCTTAGACCTCAACTTTCTGACCTGACGATCCAAAATGGCCACTGGCTCTACCTCAAATGACATATCACCCTCGAGTTGAACCGTGATGAAGTCCAAAACATGAGACGGGTCACCAACATACTTTCGGAGCATCAAAACATGGAACAACAGATGAATACTCGATAAGCTGGGAGGCATGGCAAGCCTATAATCCACCTCCCCAATCCTCTGAAGCACCTCAGAAGGCCCAATGAACCGGGGACTCAGCTTTCCCCTCTTCCCGAACCTCATAACACCCTTCATGGGTGACACCTTCAGCAGCACCTTCTCCCCAACCATGAAAGACACATCTCGGACCTTCCGGTCCCCATAACTCTTCTGCCTAGACTGCAGCGTGCGAAGCCGCTCCTGAATCAACTTCACCTTACTCAACGCATCCTGAACCAAGTCTGTGCCCAATAACCTAGCCTCGCACGACTTAAACCAGCCAACCAGAGATCTGCACCTCCTACCATATAAAGCCTCATACGGAGCCATCTGGATACTCGAGTGATAACTATTATTATATGCAAACCCCACGAGTGACAGAACCTGGTCCCATGAACCCCCATAATCAATGAGACAGGCACGCAACATATCCTCCAAAATCTGAATAGTACGCTCCGATTGCCCGTCGGTCTGAGGATGAAACGCTGTGCTCAACTCAAACTGAGTACCTAACTCCCTCTGCATGGCCCTCTAAAACTGAGATGTGAATTGAGTACCTCTGTCAGAAATGACAGAAACTGGAACCCCATGCAATCGGACAATCTCCATGATGTAAATCTCATCTAACCGCTCTGAAGAATAAGTAGTACTAATAGGAATGAAGTGCGTGGACTTAGTCAGCCGATCCACAATAACCCATATAACATCAAACCTTCTCGAAGTCCGTGGGAGTCAAACTACGAAGTCCATGGTGATCTGCTCCCACTTCCACTCCGAATATCTAAGCTCTAAAGAAATCCACCTGGTCTCTAGTGCTCATACTTGACCTGCTGACAGTTGAGACACCGAACCACAAACTCAATATCTCTCTTCATCCGCCTCCACCAATAATGCTGTCTCAGATCCTGATACATCTTTGCGGCACCCGGATGGATGAAATACCGCAAACTATAGGCCTCAGCTAGAATCAAATCTTAGAGTCCATCCACATTGGGCATGAAAATCCGGCCCTGCATCCTCATGACCCCATTATCACCAATAACCACATCCCTGGCATCACCGCGACAGACCCTGTCCTGAATAACGAGCAAGTGTGGATCATCATACTGGCGTGCTCTAATCTGATCATAAAGAGAAGACCTGGAGGCTACACAAACCGATACCTGCGGGGGCTCTGATAGATCCAATCTCACCAAATGACCTGCTAAATCCTGAACATCAAGTGCTAAAGGTCGCTCTGCTAATGGAAGGTAGGCTAGACTCCCCAAAATCTCTGCTCTACGACTCAGGGCATCGGCCACTACATTGGCCTTCCCCGGATGATATAAAATAGTAAGGTCGTAATCCTTGAGAAGCTCCAACCATCTCCTCTGACGCAAATTCAGATCCTTCTACTTAAGCATATGCTGCAAACTATGGTGATCAATGAAAATCTCATAATGCACTCCATACAAATAATGACGCCAAATCTTCAAGGCGTGGACAATAGATTCTAGCTCAAGATCGTGCATTGGATAATTCTTCTCGTGCACCTTCAGCTATCTGGACGCTAAATTAGGCAATTATCCTACCGTCCTGCATCAAAACTGCTCCAAGGACAACTCTCGAGGCATCACAGTAAACTGTATAAGAACCTGAACCCGTAGGCAAAACCAATGTCGGGGTTGTAGTCAAAGATGACTTGAGCTTCTGAAAGCTCTCCTCACACTCCTCAGTCCACCTGAACTGAGCACCCTTCTGGGTCAGCCCGGTCATAGGTGCTGCAATAGATGAAAATCCCTCTACGAAACGGCGATAGTACGCTGCCAAACCAAGGAAACTGCGAATCTCGGTAGCTGATGACGCTCTAAGCCAGATTTGCTTCACCTCTACCTTATTCGGATCAACCCGAATACCCTCACTGGACACCATGTTCCCTAAGAATGCTACTGAATCAAGGCAGAACTCACACTTCGAAAATTTTTCATACAATCTCTTCTCCCTCAAAGTCTGAAGCACAACTCTCAACTGCTGCTCATGATCCTCCCGATATTGGGAATACACCAAGATATCGTCAATAAACACGATGACGAAAGAATCCAGATAAGCCCGGAATACACTGTGCATCAAGTGCATAAAGGTTGCTAGGGCTTTGGTCAACCCGAATGACGTAACCAGAAACTCATAATGACCATATCTAGTCCTGAAAGCAGTGTTCGGAATGTCTGACCCCTGAATCTTCAACCGATGATAGCTGGAACACAAGTCAATCTTGGAAAATACCCTGACACCTTGCAACTGATCAAACAAGTCATCTATACGAGGCAAGGGATACCAATTCTTCACCGTGACTCTATTCAGCTACCGATAATCAATACACATACGCATAGAACCATCCTTCTTCTTCACAAACAACACCGAAGCACGCCTAGGTGACACACGAGGCCGAATGAACCCCTTATCTAGGAGTTCCTAAAGTTGCTCCTTTAATTCCTTCAGCTCCGCTGGTGCCATACGATAAGGTGGAATAGAAATAGGCTGAGTGTCTGGCACTAGGTCAATACCAAAATCAATGTCCCTGTCAGGTGGCATGTCTGACAGGTCTGCAGGAAACACGTCTGGAAAGTCATGGACCACAGGAACCGAGTCAATAGCGGGAGTCCCACCACTGACATCCCCCACAAAAGCCAGATACGATAAACACCCCTTTTCAACCATACACTGAGCCTTCAGGTAGGAAATCAACTTGCTAGGCAAATACTCAGAAGAACCTCTCCACTCAACCCTCGGACATCCTGTCATAGCTAAGGTCACAGTATTAGCATGACAATCAAGAACAACATGACACGGAGATAACCAATCCATGCCCAATATCACATCAAAATCGACCATGCTGAGTAACAGTAGGCCCACTCGGGTCTCTAGACCCCCAATAGATACCACACACGATTGATACACACGGTCCACAACAATAGTATCGACCACCGGAGTCGAAACATGAACAGACGTAACTAAGACTCACGGGGCATATCCAGAAAAATAGGCAAAATATGATGAGACATAGGAATATGTAGAACCAGGGTCAAATAAAGCCAAAGCATCTCGGTGACAGACTGAGAGAATACCTTCGATCACTGCATCGGAGGCTGTAGCATCTGGCCGGGCTAGAAATGCATACATACGGTCCTGATATCCACCTGCTCGACCTCCCCCTCTAGGGCAGCCTCTAGCTGACTGACTACCACCCTTGGCTGCCTGGGTGGGTGGTGAAATAACTGGAGCTAAAGTCGAAGGCAGGCTCCTCAACTGATATGGGCCTCCAAGAAGATGAGGACACTGCCTCCTCATATGTTCGAAATCTCTACATTCATAACAACTCCCTAGAGCTGGAGACGGGGAATGAAAAGAACCCCTAGCACCAGAATGGCCACTAGGAGAACCATGCATAGAGGAACCTTGAACTGATGATGCTCGAGCTGCACTTTGGGCTGGAAGGGCACCAAATGAAGAATGGCCTGGCTGAGAACTGCGGGGACCATGCCTCGAAGATGCACCACTATGGGCTGGCGGCCTCAACGAGGAGGCCTGAACGAACGGCCTCTACCATGCTGAATCTGCCCCTTGGAAGGAGCACCACTAGAACCACGAGACCTCTTGGCCTCCCTCTCTACTCTCTCCTGGCGGCGAACCGACTCAATATCTCGAGCAATATCAACGACCTGCTTGAAGGTAGCACCTGACACTCTCTCCCGAGTCATGAAAAGGCGGAGCTGGTAACTGAGGCTATCCACGAACCTCCTAATCCTCTCCCTATCAGTAGGGACCAAATCGGTGGCATGGCGAGCCAACTCTAAAAATTGCATCTCATACTGCATCACTGATAGCTCCCCCTGACGCAGCTGCTCAAAATGCCTGCGCTGCTCCTCCCTGTGAGAATGGGGTACATACTTCTCCAAGAAGATAGTGGAGAACTGCTGCCAGGTCAGGGGTGTTGAACCAACAGACCTGCGCCTTTCAAAAGACTCCTACCAAGTGAAAGCAACACCAGAAAACTGAAAAGTAAAAAACAAGACCCCACTGGTCTCCAGAATGCCACCTGTTGCAACATCCTCTAACACTTATCCAGAAAACCCTGGGCATCCTCGCCCTCAGCACCACTGAATGTCGGAGGCTTTAGTCTACTAAATCTCTCCAGTCTACGCTGCTCGTCCTTTGGCATAGCCGGAACCACGAAGTCCCGAACTGGAGCAACCGGCTGGGCCTGAACCGCCCCCGGTGTCTGATGGCCCTGAGTAACCTGCTCAGGTGTCCGGGCAACTGGAGTTTGACTGCCGCGACAACCTGGACCCTACCTCTACCACGGCCTCGACCGCAGCCTAGACCCCTCACCGGTCTAGCTGATGGCTGATCACCCTGATCGGTAGCGTGAGTCCTCACCATCTGTGAGAGAATGAAACAACAGAAGTTTAGATTTCCAGAATCAACAAAATGGCACGACAGAACACAAGAAAAATGAGATTGTTCTTAAGGGTTCTGCAACCTCTCGAAGATAAGTACACACGTCTCCGTACCGATCCGCAAGACTCTACTAAACATGCTCATGACCGTTGAGTCCCATGTAACCTAGGCTCTGATACCAACTTGACACGACCCCAAATCCTAAGCCGCCCGTGATGGCGCCTATCATGGAACTAGGCTAGCCAACCATTACAGACTATCATAATATTTCATAATTTCCCAAACTTGGCAAATTTTAAAATAGCAAAATGAGATGAACAATTTATACACTTCTCCAAAACCTGGAGTCAACTGTCATGGGAATCTAAGACTGTAAATACAATGTACAATAAGGTGACTTAATACTACAAAAGCCTGAAGTACAAAAGACAAAAGACTATGAACTGAGGAAAGGAAATGAGGTGAGATGGGGACGCTGAGCAGCTACCTCGATCCTTGAACAACCTCCAAGCACGCCCGAAAATCAACTAGTGAGATGGTCCGGTACCTGGATCTTACACAGAGGTGCAGGGAGTAACGTGAGTATGCCAACTCAGTAAGTAATCAAAGTAACTAAAAACTTGAGTGTAGTGACGAGCATTTATAAATCATGTAAATCCATATAATAAGTAACTGTGGGAATAAGTAAATCAAGTTAGAAATCTACATTTCATATTCCATAAAACTCCAGTTTCCATTTAAAATGTCGTATAAAAATATTTGTCCAATATTATCATCAGAGGCTCAGTGTAAAGAAGAGTGAAAACAATAGTTTCATAAAATATAGGCCCCTTGGGCACAATATCACTCACAAATAAAGCCTCTCGGGCAAGCCTCTCAATCACTCGTGACTCCACTATCAGAATCTCATGCTCTCACTTAAACACTCGTACTTAGCAAGTACCATGATTACACACAACTGCTGCGGCGGGCAGCCCGGTCCAATAAATATATACTGCGGCGGCGTGCAACTCGATCCTTATAACATACGCTGAGGCGTGCAGCCCGATCCATATAATAGTCGACTGCGCCCACTGGGGGTGTACAAACTCCGGAGGGGCTCCTATAGCCGAAGCGCTATATTTTCTGCGACGTGCAGCCCGATCCAATATGTATATTGCTACAACATGCAGCCCGACCCATATATAATCTATATATTGCTGCGGCGTGCAGCCCGATCCATATATAATCTATATTGCTGTGGCGTGCAGCCCGTTCCATAACGATCCTCACATACTTGACGCTCGGCCTCACTCAGTCATCCTCACAAGCCACTTCGGAAATTCACATCAACTCACGGGATTCAGCCCAAAATACTTCTCAGAGTATCAAAACAGTGTGATAACAGTGAAAATAACAACAAGTGGTAAACATGACTGAGTTCAGTGATGTTCTATCAGGATAGTGGGAGAATAGTGTAAAAGTACCTCTGAGGGTTTAAACAGGTCGGCACAAGGCCCCAAAACATGGCTCAGAGCCCATAAACAAGTATAAATTTATAAAATACAGGATATCGCAAGGTTTCAAATACACCGCTTAATGGTCGCTACGGGACGAATCAAGTCACAATCCCTATTGGTGCACGCCCACACACTTGTCACCTAGCATGTGTGTCACCTCATTTACCAAAACAATATTAAATACTGGGGGTTTCATACCCTCAGGTTTAAAGTTACAATCGTTACTTACCTCAAAACAGCCCAAAAGCTACTCCACGACGCTCTTGCCCCTCGAGTTGGCTCCCAAATGCTCCGAATCTAACCAAAACCAGATTAACATCAACAATATACGCTAAAGGAACAAAACCCAATCGAAAGCTATCAATTTTAATCACAATTCCTGAAATTGGTCAAACCCGAGCCCCGGGCCCACGTCTCGAAATTTGATGAAAATCGCATCACAAGAATCCTTATCCCTTCCCGAGTCTACACATATAAAATGCATCAAAATCCGACCACAAACAACTCCTAATTTCCTTAATTTACAAGACTCAATTTCCCAAGCCCTAAACCCCCAATTTATGCCATTTAACCACAAATTCCAAGCCTAATCCGTCACAAATTATCATAGAAAAGAGTTTATAGTCCGAGAAACTTACCTCCACTGAAGACTCTCGAATTCCCCCTTCAAATATCTCCCAAATTGGCTCAACCCGCATGCAAAAATGAAAGAAATTCCAAAATTTCGCAGAGGCACCTATTTATACCTCCTGCCCAGTTAATCCGCACCTGCGGACCAGCACCTGCGGTCCCAGGTGTGGCCCATGCCTCGCACCTGCGACTTCCTCCAGCCTAGCCTCTTTTCACACCTGCGCAATTACCTTCGCACCTGCGACTATCGCGCCTGCGGCTCCCCATCCGCAGGTGCGGCCAAACCAGTAAAATGACACTAGCAGCAACTTTGCTGCAAAAATCCTAAGCCCGAACCTCCGTTAACCATCTGAAATCAATACCGAGCCCCTCGAGGTCCCAACCAAACATACCAACACATCCCATAACCTCACTCGAACTTAGTCGAGCCTTTGAGACACCAAAAACACCCAAATCACATCAAATTCAAGCCTATGAACTTTGAAACTTCTAAATTTCACCAATGACGCCAAAACCAACCAAAACACATCCGATTGACCTGAAAATTTGCACACATATCCAAAATGAAATTACGAACCTACTCCAACTTTCGGAATCCCAATCCGACCCCGATAGCTATTTTCCACTGTCGGCCGGAAATCGGCAAAAACTAACTTTCGCCAATTCAAGCCTAATTCTACACCGGACATCAAAAATTCATTCCGAACACACTCCTAAGTCCAAAATCACCTAAAGAAGCTATCCGAGCCATAAAATCCACATTCTGAGGTCGTTACCAACAAGTCAACTCTCAGTTGATTTTTTTCAACTATTAAGCTAATTTAAGAGACTAAGTATCTCTGTTCTCACCACGACCACTCCGAACCCGAACCAACCGACCCAATACAACATAAATAGGCTAAGCAACATATGATAAAGAAGAAACGAGGAAACGGGGTTAATCTCACAACACGACTGGCCGAGTCGTTACATTAGCGCAAATATTGTTCATATTCATGTATATATATATAAATATCTCTCTTTACGGTTGTGCGTGGAAAACCTTTATAAGTAGGATTAAAAAATTTTCTAATATAATACAGAAAGTGAGGGTTAGAAGGAAAACTATAGGGTAAGCATATAATAGTAACCATTTTTGCCAATTCTTCCTGATATTTTTTTGGATCATAATATATAATACCACCGGTAACCGTGTTAATTCCCGATTGAAATTGATTTGACCGGTACTAAGGTCAGCCTGACTAGGTACACTTGCCCCTCGGCCAAAGCTTTCATATGAAGATATCTAACTTTATCTTGAGGGTGTAGCAATATGTGTCTAGACAAACTTCCCGTCCCCCCGACCTCCAACATATTTAAAAGCTAACTCTTTGCCACAAGTTTTACACTCCCTATTTTTTTCTCTTAGTTGAGTGAAAAAGGCCAAAAAACAGATGTTTCGCTCCATTTAGAAGGTTGTCTAGAAAAAGTAAGGGCAGTAACAGGAGGGTCAGATGGGGCATCATTTGGAGTTAACTTCAGGAGCAGTACTAGTGGGTGTATCGTCATCCGATTGCGTTTCATCAAAATCTATTTCTTCATCATCATTTTCATCAATAGTTGGATTACCATAAAGAGCATTCATATATTCATGGTTTAATTGTTCATTGGGTGTAATATTATGGCAAAATTGACTCTCGGTAAATTGTAATAAACTATTATCGGTATCACGAATAGCAGGTGTGGGACGGGTAACAGGTTTGGGTCGGGGAGCCCGGGGAAGTGGAGGAGGAACAGATTGGCCACTAGATTCACCACTCTTGGGTTTTTTCTTATATTTACTAAATAGTTTTTAAAGAATAAACCATCTTAATTAATCAAGCAATACAAAGTAAATAAAACAAACAAAACTATAATATTAAAACTTAAGAGTTGGAACGAGTTTACCGAATTGACAAACAACTTGTTGAAAATTAATTATCATTGAAGACTTGAAGACTTGAAGTCTTCAATTCACCAACTTCATAATTTTTCACAAATTGTAACAATAAAGTAAGCAATTATAGAAGAAAATTAGAGAGAGATTGATGATTTTGTGAGAAAACAAAAGATTAAGGGGGTATTTATCGTTGAAAATAGGGAAAAAGTGTAATTATAAGAAGTTTGGGGTTAAAATAAAGTTGGGGGAGGGGGGGATTAAATGGCTATTTTGGCAGAGGAAACGACTGCATTTTAAATGCCCAAACGGGCAGATTTTTTTAAAATTAGAGCCGTTGGGATCATTTGGGACCATTTAGGCCTGCTAGGAACGGTCGAGCCTCGCGGGCCTCAAGATAAGGTCCGGCCCGTCCCGGCCTGTTTAGGCCCACTACCCACATGGGCCGTGGTCCTGGACCGGACCACTTTCCAGCCTTACCCGGAGTGCTGAATAAGTGTGGATATCTGCTCCGCATGTCCTCCTCGGACTCCCAAATCGCCTCCTCGACTGGATGGCCTCTCCACTGAACCTTTACCGCGTAAATCCTATCAACAATGGCAACTGGATCCTCCTCATAACCTCGGATATCATCTAACTGATTCGTGCTGAAGTCTAACACATGTGACCTATCGGCATGATACCTCCGGAGCATAGACACGTGGACAACCGGATGAACTCCCGATAGACTAGGAGGCAAAGCAAGCTCATAAGCAACCTTCCAACTTGTCTCAAACCCTCAAATAGGCCTATTAACCTTGGGCTCAACTTGACCTTCTTTCGGAACCTCATGATTCCATTCATCAGCGAGACTTTCAAGAGAACCTTCTCGCCCACCATGAATGATAAATCACGCGCCTTCTAATCCGCGTAACTCTTCTGTCTGGACTGTGCTGTGCGAAGTCGCTCCTGAATCAACTTTGCCTTTTCCAAGGCATCCTTCACCACATCAGTACCATATAACTTAGCCTCACTGGACTCGAACCATCCGATGGGAGAATGACATCGCCGACCATATAAAGCCTCAAATGGAGCCATCTCGATGCTGGACTGATAACTGTTGTTGTCAGCAAACTCGGCCAAAGGCAAAAATTGATTCCACTGCCCTCTAAAATTAATCACACATGCCCTGAGCATGTCTTCCAAGATCTGAGCTGTCTGCTCTGACTGCCCGTCGGTCTGTGGATGAAAGGCTGTGTTGATCTCTACACGAGTCCCCAACTCACTCTGCAGTGCTCTCTAGAAATGTGAAGTAAACTGAGGGCCTCTATTCGATATGATGGAAACAGGCACACCATGCAACTGAACTATTTCCTGAATATAAATCTGGGCCAACCTCTATGACGTATACGCGGTCACCACCGGAATGAAGTGTGCCGACTTGGTCAGCTTGTCAACAATGACCCAAATTTCATCAAACTACTTCAAGGTCTGGGTAATCCAACTACGAAGTCCATAGTTTTGCGCTCCCATTTCCACTCGGTATAGTCATATGCTGGAGTTGGCCACCTGGCTTCTGATGCTCATACTTAACCTGCTGGAAATTTAGACACCTTGAAACATACTCAACTATGTCTTTCTTCATCGGCCGCCACCAATAATGCTGCCTCAGGTCGCGAGACATCTTTGTAGCACCTGGATGGATAGAATACCGAGAACTGTGTGCCTCCTATAGAATCCTCTCCCTCAAGCCATCGACATTGGGAACACATAGACGACCCTGGAATTGTAGAACACCATCCTCACCGATAGTAACCTCCTTGGCACCACCCTGTAGTACTGCCTCCGTGAGAACCAATAAGTGCGGATCATCAAACTGTTGAGCCTTGATTTGCTCCAATAGTGAAGACTGGGCAACGACACATGCAAGAACTCGGCTGGGTTTTGAAATATCCAACCTCACAAGTTTGTTAGCTAAGTACTGAAAGTAGAAACCTAATGGCCTCTCCTCTGCTGAAATGAATGCCAAGCTACCCATACTCTTTTCCATTTTGCTCAAGGCATCCGCAACTACATTCACTTTTCCCGGATAATAAAGAATGGTAATATCATAATCCTTTAGTAACTCAATCCAGCTACGCTGCCTCAAATTGATATCTCTTTGCTTGAACAAATACTGCAAGCTGTGATGATCAGTGTAAACCTCACAGGACACCCCTTAAAGATAATGCCTCCAGATCTGAAGAGGATGAACAATCGCGGCCAACTCCAAATCATGTACAAAGTAATTCTTCTCATGGGGATTCAGCTTGCGTGAAGCATATGCAATAACTTGACCTTCTTACATCAATACACAACCCAAACCAACGCGTGAAGCATCACAATACATAGTATACATCCCCGAACCGGAAGGCAACACTAGAACCAATGCAATAGTCAAAATTGACTTGAATTCTAGAAGCTCGCGTCACAATCATCGGACCAATGGAACAGAGCACCCTTCTGGGTCAATCTATTCAAAGGTGATATAATAGATGAGAAACCCTCCACAAATCGGATAATAACCTGCTAACCCCAAGAAGAACCTGATCTCAGTCGCCATTATAGGACGAGGCCAACTCTGTACTGCCTCAATCTTCGTGGGATCCACCTTAATACCCTCGCTTGATACAACATGCCCCAAGAATGCTATAGAATCTAGCCAAAACTCACACTTGGAGAACTTAGCATATAGCTTCTGTTCCCGCAAGGTCTGAAGCACCACTCTTAAATGTTGCTCGTGCTCTTCCATTCTGCATGAATAGATCAAAATGACATAAATGAAGACAATGACAAACGAATCAATATAAGGCATGAACACCCTGTTCATCAAATCCATAAATGCCGCTGGGGCGTTAGTCAAACTGAAGGACTTTACTAGAAACTCATAATGGCCATATCTAGTCCGAAAAGCAGTCTTCAAAACATTCGAATCCCGAATCTTCAACTGATGGTACCCCGATCTCAAGTCAATTTTAGAGAACACCCTGCAGCTGGTCAAACAAATCATCAATCCGCAGCAACACATACTTGTTCTTAATGGTAACTTTGTTCAACTGATGGTAATCAATGCACACCCGCATAGTCCCATCTTTCTTCTTCACAAATAACACTGGTGCACCCCAAGGTGATACACTCGGCCTGACGAACCCCTTTGCTAGCAACTCCTCAAGATGTTCCTTAAACTTCTTCAACTCTTTCAGAGCCATATGGTACTGTGGGATAGATATAGGCTGGGTACCTGGAGCCAAATCAATGCTGAAATCGATATCATGATCTGGTAGCAGGCTTGGAAGATTAGAAGGAAACACATTGGAGAACTCCCAGACTACGGGTACTGAATCAATCATCAGAGTCTCCACGGTAGTATCCTGAACATAAGATAGATAAGACAAATAACCCTTCTCGACCATGTGTCGAGCCTTCAAAAAAGAGATGATCGGACTAGGTGTGCTGACACACGAACCCTTCCACTTCAATCTAGGAAACTCTAGCATCGCCAAGGTAATAGTCTTGGCATGGAATCAAGGATGGAGTGATATGTAGATAACCAGTCCATATCCAAGATAACCTCAAAGTCGGTCATATCGAGCAACAGAAGATCTTCTCTAGTCTTATAACCGCAGAATGTAACAATGCAGTATCGATAGACCTGATCCACAACAATAGAATCGCCCACCGGAGTGGAAAGATAAACAAGAGTACTCAAGGACTCATGAGGAACACCAAGGAAATGAGCAAACATAGATGCCACATATGAATAGGTAGATCCTGGATAAAATAATACCGAAGCATCCCTACCGTAGACAGAAATAACACCCGTGATCACAACATCTGAGGCCACTGCATCTGGTCTGGACGGGAAAACATAGAATCTAGCTGGAGTGCCACCTGCCTGGCCTCTACCTACATGGACTCCACCTCTAGGACGGCCCCTACCCACATTCCCTCTACCTCTAGGCGACCGAACGACTGGTGCGACTACTAGTGTTGTAATCATAGGCTGAGAACCCTATTGCACTGCCTTGCCCCAAAGCTTAGGGTAGAACTTCCGCACGTGGTTGAAATCCCCGCACTCGAAACAACCTCTCGGTACGAAGGGCCGCTGACCTGAAGTCTGACCCTGATGGCCTGAATACCCACCGAAAGAACCCTGGATAGGTGGTGGGCGGTAGGAACTCTCTGGCATGACGCTGAAATAAGGTCGAATTGGAGCACCTCGAGGAGGCTGTGGTGCTGGATATGTGGGCCAACTAGGCTGATCCCTTATGAACTGAACTCTGCCCCCAGCTGGGGAACCTCTAAACTCTATAGAGTAATGGAACGGCTTGTCCCACGACATTTTCTTTCGACTCGCTAACGATAACCCTCAATCCTCCAAGCTATATCCACCACTAGCTGGTAAGAGTCCCCATCTCAACCTTTCGGGCCATGGTGGCCTGAATACCAGAGTGCAAACCTGCAATAAACCTCCATACTCTCTCCGCCTCAGTAGGAAGTATCATAAGTGCATGGCGAGACAACTTAGAGAATCTCGCCTCATAATCAGTCACTGACATCTGACCCTGTTAGAGCTGCTCAAACTGAAACTGCAACTCTTCCCTCTGGAAGGGTGGAATATACCTATCCATGAAAAGGGGTGTAAACTGATTCCAAGCCAAGGGAGGAGAAACTGTTGTTCTTCCAAGAAGATGAGACTGCCACCACCTACGAGCCCTGCCCTCTAGCTGGAAAGTAGTAAAATCCACCTCGTGGGAATCTAATATGCTCATGTTGTGCAGTCTGTTCCTGCACCGATCAATTAAGTCCTGGGGATCCTCATGTAGCTCACCCCCAAAGAAAGGAGGGTGTAGCCTAGTCCATATGTCCAATAGCTTCTGCGGCTCACCTACCGCAACTGGTCTAGGCTCAGGTACGACTTCTGCCACTAGATGAGCTCCGCCCACGGGTAGTGTGCCTAGGGTATGATATACAACAACTGCATGCCCAAGAGACTGAGTAGTAGGGGTCTGTGCTTTCCTTCCAGCCCGAGATGTGGCTGGGTCTGCTAGAAATAAACCAGTCTGGGTCATAGTATCCATGAACCGTAGCATACAATCCATAACCTCTTGAAATCCCGGTGTTGACATAAAATCTACCGGTGCTGGCGCTGTCGCAGGCACCTCGCCCTGCTCTTCCGTTGGGATCCTCTACTTGATCCGCTGATGGTATAGCTGGGGCCACTCTGGGACATCCTCATCTCCTACCTCGGGCTAGTATCCTCCCCCGGCCTCAGCCTCAGCCTCTAGAAATAGGGGGAGCAGCTCTTCCCGGGTATGGAACAACCGCAGTGCGCGTTCTCACCATCTGTGAGAGAATAAGAGAAAGATACTTAGTATAAAATCAACGGCACGATTGAAGATGAAGAAAGAGAAGTTTTTAGCACCCTATAGCCTCTCGAAGATAAGTACGGACGTCTCCACACCGATCCGCAAGACTCTATTAGGACTTTTCATAACTTGTGAGACCTACGTAAACCTAGGGCTCTGATACCATGTTGTCACCCAATGTTACCGCTAGGCAAGCTAACAATGAACTAACTCTGTGATCCTTTATTTTAAATATTGGAAATAGTTAATTTTTAGTTTGTGCATAAATAAGAAGTAAGAATTTAATAAAAATGAGAGATCAAAATTTTTGAAGCAAGTGAGATAAGTAAAATAACCCAAAACCATCAAGTGTCTACTGGCACATAATTATCCAAGGCCTAGTGTCACAAGTGTATGAGCTACTAGTAGAGTATATAAAAGAATACTACACTACTGTCTGAAACGAAATAGACAGATAATAAAGCAAAAGAAAAACTTCGGCTGCTGCAGATTGGGCTTGGAAGGCAGCTCACCGCAAAGTTTCGTAGTAGTCAAGGATGCGCGTCGGGCTGATATGCAGATGCACCAACCTCAGATCCTGCACGATTAGTGCAGAAGTGTAACGTGAGTACATAAACAACATGTACCCAGTAAGTATCTAATCTATCCTCCAAGAAGTAGTGACGAGGGGTCGACATCGACACTTACTATGGGCCAACAATAAAATAATGAAATTATAACTAAGCATGGAATATATAAATACAACTGAAACGCAATAACAAGAGTAAATGAACAATTCTTTCACTAATCGTAAGGCCCAATTAATTTCCATCATTTAACAAATAAGTCTTTCAAGCCAATGCATCAATATCAATTATAGTTGGTTTTAAGAATCATTACGCACAAATTATGCCAAGGTCGTACGTCCGGATCCAACATACAAATAAATAAACTGTGCACTGCTGAAGGTCGAACGACACGAGCCATACATGCATCTATTCTATTATCGAGGCGTTCGGCCAGCTCCACAAGAAGAGAAAATACTGAATGAATAACTGATTCAAAGATTAGTAAGATATAATATTCCAGGAAACATCATTCTCATCAACGGTCAAGTAACTCGTCCACGATTCAAGTAAATGAAACTCGACCTTTTACAATTCCTTTATCAAGTTCCGATATGATTTAAGCATTTAAATTAGCAAGTAAGGTGCAAATATCACAAGTATCACTTGATTTGGGTCCTGAACTACCCGTACATAAGCATAATTAGTAGCGACGTGTGGATTCTCGTCACCTCGTGTGCACGTAGACCCCACAAATAGGAGCACACATAAATCAATTCACCTATGGGGTTAGTTTCCTCATACAAGGTTAGAAAAAAGACTGACCTCGTCTCAAAGCCTACTTTCCGATCCAAGAATGTGCTTAAACCCTCAATTTGGTGCCAAATGACTTGAAACTAGTCAAATATTATGTAAAATAGTCAATACATGTTCAAAATTTCATATCCTAATTATTAAAGTGATTATCCAACCCCAATTGAAGAATTCCTAAAATTCACCCCCGAGACCACGTGCCCGAATTCTGAAAATTTTCGAAGAAAGTTGTTACCATAACCAATGAACTCAAATATATGATTTTTACTAAATTCCATAACCATTTTCGTGGTTAAATCCTCTTTTTATCCCAAAAACTAGGTTTTCACCTAAACCCATGATTTTCACTAATTTACATGTTAAATATACCCATAAAATATGTATTTAACTCACATTGTGTAGAAATTACTTACCTCAAAGTGTTAGGTGAAATCCCCTCTCTAAGAGCTCCAAGAATCGCCGGAGGGTCTTCCTCCGGCGATTTCCGCTTCTGCGGTTGTTGGGCCGCATTTGCACCAAGGTCCGCTTTTGCTGAAGTGCCTAAGGCTGGTTGGTTTCGCATTTGTGGACGGGATCCCGCTACTGTGGTCCCGCTTCTGCGGAAAGCGTGCCGCTCCTACGTCTCAGGCCGCTTCTGCATCTCAGGCCACTTCTGCGTTTTCCTCATTTGCACGTGCGATTTCACAGGTGCGCACATCACCCACATTTGCGGTCCATGAACAAACGCTTCCAAGCTGATTCTTAAGAAAAATCACGCACCTGCGGGCTCACACCTGTGACCAAAAGCTCGCAGGTGCGGGCACACCAGAACTGGTGCACCGACAACCCTTTTGAGTCTTAACCACGCATCATCCGTGTCACGACCCAAAAATCCATTAAAGGTCGTGATGACGCCTAACATCGCTGTCAGTAAGCCAACAATAATACATTAACTTAATTACTCCTTTTCGTATTTTTAAAATCATAATTTATTTCACTTAGATAGTAAGATATAGTATTTACAAAGTAAATGATAATATTTTCACAACTTCAATACTGAATAACCCATAATCAAACCCAACATTCGGTGTCACGAGTACATGAGCATCAACTAAGAAATATATTAAAAATACAACATCTCTATGGAAACACAATTAGACAGGAGAGGGTAGATAACTCTGATGGAGACTCTGTGCGTTGCGAATTCACTACATGGGATGCAACTCACCTAAGTTCCCACAAAAGCTGCGCCTCTGCGCCCACTAGTCTACTGGACATATATGCACCTGCACAAAAATGTGCAGCAAGTGTAATATGAGTACGTAAATCAACGTGTATCCAGTAAGTATCCAGTCTAACCTCGAAGAAGTAGTGACGAGGGGTCGACTCCGACACTTACTATGGGCTAACAATAAAGTACCGATGTTATAATTAAGCTTGGATTGTGTAGAACAACTGTAAGCTCAATAACATGAAGTAAATAAATAATTATTTTGTTAATAAAAGATTTCCAAATTTATTTTCACCATTTAACCTATTTGTATCTCAGGCCAATGAAGCAATATCAGTTATTATAAATTCTAAAGATTTAACATGTGCAAATCATGCTGAGGTCATACGGTCCGATCCAACATAAATATTTAAACAGTGCACTACCGACGGTCGAATGTCACGAATCATAGATGCATCTATCTGCTACCGAGGCATTCGGCCCGCTCCACAAAAGAGAAAATACATTAAAAAAACCATTTCAAGATTTATTAATGGTAAATTATTAAAAGAAATACCAATTCTCATTAACGGTCAATAAAATGAAGTTTAACCTTTTACAAATTCCTTTATCAAGTTTCAGTATGATTTAAGCAATTAAATTAACAAGTAGGGTGCAAACATCGCAAGTATAACATGATTTGGGTCCTAGGCTACCTGACATAAGCATAATAGTAGCTACGCACAGACTCTCGTCACCTCGTGCGTACGTAGCACCCACAAATAGAAGCACATATTAAATCAAATTCACCTATAGGGTTAATTCCCTATTACAAGGTTAGAAACGAGACTTACCTCTCTCCGGAATTCCATAACCGGCTCCCAAGCCTTCCAACAACTCAAACCGATGCCTAACGCTCCAAAACTAGTCAGTAAATGTGCAATCCATAAATATATGCTCTAATACTCATTATAACCCAATTTACAACAATTTCCAACTTCGCTTGAAAAGTTGATAAAAATCACCCTCCGGCCCACGTGCCTGAATTCCAAAGTTTTTGAAGATAAACATTACCCGTAATCCCACGAACTAAAATATATAATTTATTTCAAATTCCATGTCCAATTTCGTGGTCAAAATTCAAATATACCAATTTCTAGTTTTTTCTTCAAAATCCCAAATTTCTACTAATTTTTGATGAATTTCCATGTTAAAATCTATATATAATCCAAATATTTAACTTTCAATAGTTGAGAATCACTTATCTTGACATAGATGATGAAAATCTCCTCTTCAAAAACTCCAAATATCACCTAACCAAGTGAAATATGAAAAGGGATGAGCCAAACCCCGAATTAAATCCAAGCTGCCTAGGCCCGCTATTCTTCGCGATCACGAAGGCTAAACATGCTGCCTCCACAATTTATTCTACGTGTTCGTCACCCAATGGCCGCGGTCGCGAAACTGGTGACCCCCTTACCCTTCACGTTCGCGAGGACTAACGCCTGAATGCCCTAACTCCATACCTCTACGCGTTCGTGTGCGCCTACCCGAGTTTGCGTAGGCTTCCACAACCTCAGCTCCACGTTTGCGTTCCCATCATCGTGTTCGTGATGGAAAAATACTAGAATCTCAAAGATCCTTTTTTGTGAACGCGTGAACCCCTACGCGATCGCGAAGAAGAAAACCAGACACTAGCACTAGCAGTTGCAAAATCAGCTAAACTTGGTCTGAAACCACCCCAAAACACACTAGAGGCCCCCTGGCCCAGTCCAATCACACCAACCAGTTCTATAACATAACACGGACCTGATCGAGGACTCAATCACATCAAACAATGTCGAAATCATGAATCGCTCCCCAATTCGAGCATAATGAACTTTAGAACTTCAAACTTCTACATTCGATGCCGAAATCTATCAAATCACGTCTGATTGACCTCAACTTTTTCACACAAGTCACATTCGACATTACATACCTACTCCAACTTCCGTAATCGGAATCCGACCCCGATATCAAAATGTCCACTCCTGGTCAAACTTCCCAAAAACCTTCAAATTCTAACTTTCGCCAAATGACCCAAAATGACCTACAGACCTCCAAATCCACATCCGGACGCGCTCCTAAGACCAGAATCACCATACAAAGCTATTCCCGGGCTCGAAACCCAAAAAAACACCGATAGCATTTAAATACACTTCAACCCAAATTCATGAAATCCTTTCAAAATGCCAACTTTCCACAATAGGCGCTGGAACGCTCCCGGGTCATCCAAAACCCGATTTGGACATACGCCTTACTCCAAAATCATCATACGAACTTGTTGGAACCTTCAAATATCGATTCCGAGGTCGTTTACCCAAAAATCAAACCTTATCCAATTCCTCCAACTTAAAGATTCCGAAATTAGAATTTTCTTTCCAAATCAACTCTGAACTTCCCAATTCCGACGTACAAGTCTTGATACCTGAAGTGAATCTACCCATGGCCTCAGACCGCCGAACATCGCGTTAGAGTTCAAAGCATCCGGTCGGGTCGTTACAGTCCGAATGGAATCCGGGTCCTCCGAGGCCCCGTGCAAACATACCCACAAGTTTGAAATCATAAAACAGACTCGCTCAAACTCTTAGAACGCAAAAAACAACATTAAAACTAAGAATCACACCCCAAACCAATTGAATCAAAAATATGAAGTTCAAGTTCTTCTAACTTATTCCCAACGCGCTGAAACATACTTAAACTACTCGAAACGACACCGAATTTTGCGTGCAAGTCTTAAATCACCATGCAGAACTATTCCTAGACTCGGAATCCCAATTAGACCTTGATAACACCAAATCCTACTCCAAACCAAGTTTAAAGAACTTTAAAACCTTCAAAGAGTCAACTTCCACCATTAGGCGCTGAAACACTCCAGGGTTATCCAAAACCCGATCCGAAAATACGCCCAAGTACGAAATCATCATACGAACCTATTAGAACCGTCAAATCCCGATTCCGAGGTCGCTTAATCAAAACATTGACCGAAGTCAAACTTAGCCTTTTAAGGCTAAACCATGAAAACAAGTGTTTCGATTTCAACTCGAACTAATAGGGGTGTCCGTTGGCCGATACTGTACTGTATTTAGACATTTTGGTTTGGTATTTTCTTTATTCGGTTTCTTAAAATGTTGTACCAATACTGTACCTAATTAAATTCGATATGGTTCGGTTTTTCTCCTTTTGGTTTCGGTTTATTCGGTTCGGTAACTTCGATTTATTCGGTTTGAATACTAACTAGTGCGTAAAGTCGTAGACTGTAATATTCTTAACTAAAGCACTCAAAAGTACAAAAATAAAAACGTTTGTTGACTAAAGTTTTGTCCAAAACTAGCAAATATGAACTCAAAGAGAGAAAATTGTATATAAAGGAATAAATTTGAGCATTAAAAATGTCTTGTTACTTGCTTAGAGTTAATTGATGAACTTACAAAATAAAGGAAAGTAAAACTTTAGTTTTTTTTATATTTATGTTATAATTAATAATATGTGTATTGTGTAATATAATATATATTTCAGTACGGTATCGGTATTTCGGTATTTTATTTGAAATACCAAATACCATAACTAACACCAAATTATTTTTAAAACTTAAATCAAATACCATACCGAATATCAAATACCAAAATTTACGGTTTCGGTACGGTAATTCGTTATTTACCAAATTATGCACAGCCTTACGAACTAACCATCCCCGCAAGTCACAAAATAGTAAAAGCACGTACGCGAAGCCTTATTTAGGGGAACGAGATTCTAAAAAGCAAAACGACCGATCGGGTCATTACACGCAAGCTCGTAATTTTCCTTTTATGCGAATGAAAAGTAACTTAAAACAATTGGACAAACTATCTTTCAATAAATAAACTCAAATATAGTGAAAATCATAAAGTAAATTCATAAATGAAAAGGATAAAAATGTAATGGTTTATCTTCTCTCACATGACTCTCCGTGAAAGTTAGTGTCATGACCCAAATTCCCAACCCGCGGGATCGTGATGGGGCCTAACACAATACTTGCTAGGCAAGCCAATGTTAGAAATTAATTAACCATTTTCTTTCGAACATTTACTTAGACGCATGGCATCACCCTTTGTGCTTTTCTCTCTTCCTCACATTATAAATAAATCACGCACGACATAACCCTTCGTGCTTTACACTCTTCATCACAATCTAATCAAATCATCAATAACATGAAAATGGGATTTCACAAGAAACAGTATTTCCTCATAATTTCTATCACCATCTAATATTTCTATCTCAACTCAATGTTCTAAAGGGAATTTCACAAGCAACAAATATTTCATCATGGTTACTATCATCATTTATCATTTCAATCTCAACTCGGGATTCAGAATAATAATCACCTCGGTGGAACCGGATACTAATCTCTCAACATTTAACTATCAACAATAATCATAGATGATAGGCTTTAAGACAACCATAATAACAAAAAATAACATTTACTCGCATGGTATGACTTGACCAAAACGTAAAGGTACTCGTCACCTCACCTATATATTGGATTTAACAAACAAACAGGTAGCAAGTAATCATACAATACCTATTCCCTCAAACTAAGGTTAGACACAACACTTACCTCAATTCCGCAAGCAATCATTGCTCTAGCATGGCCTTTCCTTTAGAATTTGCATCTAACCCGCTCGAATCTAATCACAATTGGTTCAATATCATCAATTATTGCTTAAATGAATAAACTTTAATGAAACTTTACGTTTTTCCTATGTTTTCTTATCAAAATACAAAAATCAACCCCGGGTCCGCTTGGTCTAAACTCGAGGTTCGGATCAAAAACCGTTTATCCAATCTCCCCCCAGTCCAGATATGAAATTGGTATTGGAATCCGACCTCAATTCGAGGTCAAATTCCCGAAATTTTGAAATTCCTAAGTTCTACCCCAAAACCCAATTTCTACCATGAAAACTCTAGAATTTTGGTTGTAATCTTGTTAAAAGTTGTTAAGGAATGAAAGGAATTAGTTAGTGATCACTTACCAATGATTTGGAGAAGTTTGGGTCTTTGGAAAATCGCCTATGGAGGTTTAGGGTTTGAGAGAATTGAAAAAGAAGTGAAAGACCCGTAAAAAATCTGATATAACAGGTTGCGGATCTCGCATTTGCGAACTGGAGTTCGCATTCGCGAACCCTGGGATTTCTGGGGTTTTTTGCAAATGAGATAAAAAATGTCGCATTTGCGGCAAAATGGTATTTCGCATTTGCGACCTAAGACCTCGCAAATGCGAGAACTGAGGCTGGCCATTGACTTCGCAATTGTGAAGCCCGATCTGAGGCCTGCAACACCAGATGTCCAGCTGTTGGGGTATTTTTCTAAGTCTAAACACTCCGTAGCCTACCCGAAACTCACCCGAGACTTCGGGGCTCCAAATCAAACATGCATGCAAGTCTAAAAATATTATACGGACTTGCTTGTCCGATCAGATCATCAAAATAACATCAAAATCTATAGATTTAACCTCAAAACTCAAGATTTTCTCAAGAACACTCAAATTTCTAACTTTTCAACCGGATATCCGAATTACAACAAATCAATTCCGATTTTCATGAAATTTCGCAGATAGGACTTAAATAACAGAACGAACTTGTTCGAGCTCCGGAAATAAAATACGGGCTCGATATCATCAATTTCACATATTATTTCATTTTTTATTTCTTGAATTAACCAACAGAATAATTTTCTTCAAAAATTATTTTCTAAGGCTAGGGACCTCGGAGTTCAATTTCGGGCATATGCCTAAGTCCCATATTTTACTGTGGACCTCCCTGGATCGTCGAAACACATATCCGGGTCTATTTACCAAAAATATTGACCAAAGTCAAGTAAAACCAAATTTTAACTCTAGAAATTGCTATTTTTCATATTTTCACATAAAAGCTTTTCGGTTTCACGCCCAGACTACTTACACAAATCGAGGTAATTAAAATTAGCCTTTTTATGGCTAGTAAGCCTAGAATTAGGTCTAATTTCATAAAATGACCCCTTGGGTCATTACAGTTAGTCTAACGTGCGCCCTTGTGTTTCATCTATGGGGAGGGGGGGGGGGTCATGGACGAGAAAGTCGAAAATAAAAATAGTTGGGCAAAGATTCCTGAAACCTTGGAATCTAGAGTTCGATTTTAGTAAGGATCTTCTTACTGATAATCCGATTTTGGTTAAGTTTCCAAAATTGTTAACGAGTTGTTAGAGTCACAAGTCTTTGAGTATGATCGTTAGTGCAATTAGAAAGCCTTTGTTTGTTGATGAATACACAACTAAATAGATTAGGATTTTCTTTGGGAGAATTCTGCTAGAAATGAATGTCACGAAAGCTCTACTTAATGAATTATCTGTTGTGCTTCCATATTGATAGAAACTAAGGGTCAAAAAACCATATAAAGAATCAAGTTCTCTATCAGTTCCCACATCAAATAGAAATAAATAAAAAACACACAGTATTTATGTGAAAAACTCCCAACTCATAAGATTAAAAATTACGACCTACCCTTGTAGAATTTAAACTTCACTAACTGGGTAAACTTCAGATTAAAACCTATTGAAATCTAGGAATTAAATCCCTCACTTCTTATATTAACTCTATTGTGAACCCTTTGTAATAACTCTATTACAAAGCTACACGCTTGACTAACTCTAGTCAAACAAACAAAAGTGATGATGGTTTAGATGACGTCCTACTAAATGCTTATAAAAACATGTGTAGGAATAACAAATAAATAACATAAAACAAAGACACAACAATACAAAAGGACACACGACATATTCAATGTTGGGATATGGTCCTTTGTTTGTACTAGTCGTTTTGAGCATTTGTGCGTCGCTCGGTATCTTGAGGGTACGAGTATCTCCGTATGATGTATTATAAATTGTGTAAATCTTCGGTTTTGGTTTCAAGTTATTCTAATTCGATTTGGAAGAGTGAACTTCAAGATGGAAGCTTTAAGTTTGAAGAGTTGATCAAGTTTGACTTTTTAGCATTTGACCTCGAATCGTAGTTTTGATAGTTCCGTTTGGTCTGGATGGTGATTTTGGACTCAGGCGTGTGCCCATATTTTGCATTTGGATATTTCTAGAAGGATTCGACACTAATTGGCAAAAGTTGGAAATTTGAAGGTTTGGAAAGTTCATAAGTTTGACCGGAAGTTGACTATGAGGATATCGGATTTGCATTGTAGTTACGGGAATTGGAATAGCTCCGTTATATTATATGGAACTTGCCTGTAAAATTTGATGTCATTTGGAGTTGATTATATATGATTCAGATGCTTGGTTGTGATTGTAGATGTTCTTGAAGTTTATTATGATCTTCATGCGTTTTGGCGCCTGATTCGTGATTTTAGAGGCTATTTTGATGTTTTGATCACGTGAGTGATTTCGTGTTGTGTTTTTGGACTAGTGTGGGTGGTTGGTTTAGAGCCTCGGGGGGCTCGGGTGAGTTTTAGATTCGTTTCGGAATGGTTTTTATGATTTTTGAGTGCTGGTACTGGTGTCATCGCATTTGTGATGTTTTTGTCACAAATGCAACAGTGGCAATTGCAAAGTAGCCATCGCATTTACGAAATTGGGTTGCTGGGTGTTGCTCCAAATGCACACGTAAGTATACATGGTCGTACAAGTAATAAAATGATAAGACGAGTGTCGAGCACACAAAGACTTGTATTAACTAGCCACTAAATTCACCAAGATTGTTATTCATTCAAGCCAATTCGAGTTCAAGAGTGTGATTATACTAAACAATAATTCTAAGTAGTAACTAAAGTATCAAGCAACAAATTGATTGTTGTGTATTCAGTAGAGACAAATCTTCCAGGGTTGTGATCGATTCACCAATCCTATTGTGTTCTAGTTAACTATCCCTTTCATACAATTCACTCATGGTTGCTAATTAATCGAACAATTGCTCTCATAGCCTTCTCCCAAAGTACTACTCGCCTATTCAAAATAGATTAACGCCAATATTCCCATGGAATCAATCTATTAAGAACACATTAAGATTATGATATTTAATTAATCACGGTGACTAGGTATATTCCTATCCTAACCACAAATCCTCCCTCTCAGAGTTAAGATCGTACTCTCTTCAATTCTTCTCTAATCTAAATATGGCTTTCCCAAGCATAACATAGATTGTAAATAGAACCTATCTGTTGGCCAGACAATTAAACAATTAATCACAGAATTGAAGAAACAACCATATATTGATGAATTATAATCAAGGTTAAGTCAACGTTAAACAACAATATTCATAGCTAAATCACAACCCCAGAACTATGGGTTTTAGACACTCATGATAGTATCAATAAAATTCATAAGTGTTGGATAATTGAAAATACTAAGAAAAGATGAAGAAAAATGTGATCTCTCCGATCCCGAATGTTTCTCGTGTGTAATTTCTCTTCGAAGTGGCGTCTCTCCTCCAAAAATAGGCTTAGTCTTGCTTTTATACGCGTTGGGTAGGTCTAGGGCCGAAATAACCTTGTCCCGAGCAAACTTAGACAATTTTTCCGTCACCAGCGTCTAGCCTAGCGCCCCACGCTGGCCGTGGCATTGGCTTAGTGAACTTTCTGCCAAGGGCGCCACCTGAATGCCTGTGGCGCTAAAATTCCCAATTTTTTTATTTTCCACAATTTTGGCTCTAATCTCGCACCTTTCGCCCCCAATTACTTTCGGATGATTCCTACATATAAAAATACCCCGAATTAAATAAATCAATGCATTTCACATCCGAAATCCACGAAACACGAGTAAAACATGAGGCGATATACATATAAATATATATACTTTAAGTTAAATATCAACACCCCACATTTAAATTCTTGCTTGTCCTCGAGAAATGAGACTATTAAATATACCCCAACTACGTACAGTTCTCAACTATAGAGGAGCACTTCAACTTTTAACCATACACTCTACCTTGACTATGATATATACCGGAAATAAAGCTTGAACATGCAAAATTCACATTCTTCCCGTTTTAAGCACGCCCAAGTATAACAATTTGAATTCAATCAATACAAACAACCTATCCATAACCACCCAACATCAAGAGTCGACTCGTTACCACTAAGCACCCTCAACTCGCGCACTCACCCAACAAGAAAAGTTTACAATATTATCAATCATTCATGAGATCATGTGCCCTCACTAACAAATAAAAGAGTGAATATAAAGTAGTCCACACATTCAAATATGATTTTGAATATAAATTAAGGATATCACACAATTGAACAAAATTCGTTCACTCTCATAAAGAATTCATATGCATCCCGTGGTCGTACCATAAGCTTGCCCGTAGTGTACATCTCTACTAATCTAAGCTAGTCAAATCTAGGATCAATTAGGACTTGAAGGTTGTAATGTAGGCTAAGGGACGGGTATCATACATTTAGGAATAATGACTAACCTTCCTAAGCACTTTAATACACTACACTCACAATTCGAACACATTTTCTTCTCAACCAATTCATTTTATGCAACCCATATACAACATAGCCTTTTTTTCATTAAGCATTTCTATACTCCCACTAGAAAAAATTAGTAAAATTAGGAGGTGTGTGAGTTTTTATACATTATTTGACTATTATTTTTTTATCTTCTTGCATGCTTCTTTTTATTTCTTTTTTTGTTTTGTTTTTTTGTTTCTACACACACTCCATACATTAATGTTCATCGGCTAGTGACTTTTGATTTCAACTTTAGTACACCAAAGGGTCCTTCCATGATTCCACTCAAAAGCTACTCCGTAAATCTCTCACTTTACTTCTTTAATTGACTAAGTGCATTAGGAGGTAAAGGTTCAACAATCTCAAATCAAGAACACAACAGGGGTACAACTTGTAATGTGGGTACCAAAGAAAAGGTCTATAGGCTCAACGGGGCTAACAACGGAAACATTATCTTCAAGTGACAAGCATATCTATGCTCAAGCAAGAAACACCTACATCATCTCCTAGATTAGAACAACTTAACAATTTTGCTTTGATTAACACACAGGGCAAGTTCTATACTACACATGATAGCATAGAGAATCACAATTCCTTACACACACATTGCACATGACTCAATCAGACGGTTCTGTTCAACTCTCAATTCAAGAAAGCACATATAATTGAGAAATTTAAGCAATAATGCACTATGTAGCATATAAGTCGAACAACTGAGAAAATACGTCACAAAATAGGCTATTTACTTTACTTAGGCGTCACAATTCAAACCAAATGCACGGGAAGATAGAATGTATGACATAACCTAATGTACCAGCACCAAACATGTCACTAGGTATATCAGAGCAACTCAGTTTCTTCCTAACCTACTCCTAAAAAAAATAAAGTACCCGGTTCGAGCTAGACCTTTGGAAAAGAACCGGCGCCCAAAGAAAAACCAAGGGATAGTACCTAACTATCCTAAAAAATAATCTTTATAGTGTTTTGAATCAGAATTTATTCCTCAAGAAAATCATCCAAAAGATCCATCGTCGGGAAAATTCCTAGATTTTTTCGAATTTTGTTTTCCGTATTTCTAGAACCTAGACTATGTCTAATACGAGTACTAAAAGAAAAACTAATAGAAAAATAGTTTTATACAATTACACTTCAGAAATTAGTTTCCCCACCCCACACTTATATTATGCATAGTCCTCGATGCATGATCATAGAGAAAAATATTAAAATAAGGGTGAGAAATAATCCCTGAGACCCTCTCGGGCCTAGCTCGAACATGATCCTCAATATTAAAGGTCGAACGACCCCACACTTAAGCTTAAACGTTCTCCTCAGCTTCAACTTCGGGTACTCAGACTTCCCCTACTCTGCAAAAGAAAAACAACAGACACTATAAAAAATGAATAAAAAAAATACAGGCTGGGTTGCCTCCTAACAAGCGCCTTATTATAGTCGTGGCACGACTCTGCTACTCTGCTCAGGTTGCGCTTTTCTCTTCTTCTTTCTCCCATGAGACCCTCTCAGGTCTAGCTCGAACATGATCCTCAATATTAAGGGTCAGATGACCCCACACTTAAGCTCAAACGTTCTCCTCAGCTTCAACTTCGGGTACTCAGACTTCCCCTACTCTGCAAAAAAAAAAACAACAGACACTATACATAAGGAATAAAAAAATTACTGGCTGGGTTTCCTCCTAACAAGCGCCTTATTATAGTCGTGGCACGACTCTGCTCAGGCTACGCGCTTTCTCTTCTTCTTTCTTCCATGAAGTCTAGCCTTTTTGCATGCTCTCAGAAGATATCCTCTTTCATCTCTGACTCTTTTCTCAATCATCTTTATACACTCAGCTTGAAACACCACCTCTTCTTACTCAGTTGTCCCATATGGATCACTACAATTTACATAAGGACTCTGCTCTATTCCCTTCAATTCGACCATAGTAATCATGCACAAGTCCTCATAATGCATAGGGAGCTTAAGTGCCTTGTACACATTACAACTCTCATCTTCAATTTCCTTTTCCTCACATCAATAATCTCTCCACCAATAGCTAATAATGGTCGCCCCAAAATAATGGGCACTTCCTCATCTGCCTCGTAATCAAGAACAATAAAATCAATAGGAATAATAAACTTTCCCACTCCAACTAACACATCCTCAATAATTCCTCCTGGCATAACTAGTGACCTATCTGCTAACTGTAAAGTAATATTAGTAGGTATAAGCACCCCCAATCCGAGTTGCTTGAACAAAGAGGATGTCATCAAATTTATACTAGCCCCTAAATCACACAGGGCTCTACCTACTTCTTGTTTTCCAAGAGATAGAGGAATTGTGAAACTCTCAGGATCCTTCAACTTAGAAGGAAGTTTACTCTGAACTCTAGAACTGCACTCTTCAGTAAGTGAAACCATTTCAAACTCTGTATGTATTTGCTTGTTTGCCACAAGATCTCTGAGATACCTTGCATACTTAGGCAATTCATGCAAAATTTCCACGGAAGGCAAATTCACACGCACTTGGCTCAAAATATCTAAGAATTTCTCATACTTTGCATCATCTTTTTGCTTCTGCACTCTTTGTGGAAACGGAGGTGGTGGCCTTGTCACTATTACTGGCTTTGATCCTTTATTCTCTTTCTCATTCTACTCAACTGGCTTGGGAACTAATTCTCCTTCAGGACTAGCCGTATACTTCTTTTTCTTTGGAACTTCTTCTAATATTCTTCAATTTCTCAAGGTAACCGCATTGACATGAGATTTAGGATTAGGCTCGGTATCACTAGGAAGGACTCCAACTGGTCGAGTATTTTGGGCACTGGTAAGTTGCCCCATTTGTCGCTCCAAATTTCTCATCGCTGCTACTCGGGCCTACTAGTCAGCTATTAATTTTTTTATCATCTCTGCTGTTTGGGCCTGTTGGTCAGCCATTAATCTCTTCATCATCTCCTCAAGGTGACTCGTCGAGTTTTCATGTTGTTCAGCCTGAGGTGGTCTATATTGTTGTTGAGGTGCTTGTGGACTGTACTGATTCTGAGCACCTTGGTTTCCACCCCAAAAGAAGTTTGGGTGGTTCCTCCAGTTAGGATTGTAAGTGTCCCCATACGGATTTGTCTGACCTCAATTTGCATTACCCACAAAATATACAGACTCTGGATATGCTGGGCATAGATCGCTCATGTGACCTTCTCCACAGACTTCACAAAATATTTGAACTTGTTGCACTGGCGGGCTTGTTGCTTGTTAATAACCAAGATCATCTGATTGACTTGGTTGGTAAATGTGGTAATCTGCACTGATAATGCAGAGACCACATCTAACTCGAGAACCCCTACAGATTTTTGCACTATGTGTCTACCCATCTCTCCTTGCCAATCAGGATTACTTTTGGAGAATTTGTTCAATAATTCATATATCTCATCAAAGCTTTTCTCCAACACTTTACCTCCAGCTGCAGCATCTACCACAATCTTTGTCTTAGGATGTAACCCTTCTATAAAAGTGTGAGCTAACACTTCGTTTGTCTGATTGTGATGAGGACAATCTCTGAGCAGCCCCTTGAGCCTCTTCCAAGTTGAGTATAAAGACTCCCCTGATTTCTATTTGAAGGAGACTATCTCACTAATGATCTTTGCAGTTTTTCCTGAAGGGAAGAACCTTGCCAAAAATTTCCTCTCCAGATCATTTCGTGATGTAATAGAATTAGCTGGTTCTGCTTTCAGCCATCACTTTGCTTCGCCCAACATAGAGAACGGAAAAAGTGTGAGCCTCACATAGTCTAGAGTGACCCCGTTAGTGATGTAAGTATCACTAATCTCCAAGAAATTTAGGATATGCTGTTATGGATCCTCGTGTGGAAGGCCCATAAATTTCCCATTCGCATGAAGTATCTAGATCATGCTCTGTTTCAGCTCAAAGTGCCCAGTGATTCTGGGCTTCACAATGCTGGACGTGACATTAGAAATGTTGGCATCGCAACCTCCTGAACAACCATATGTTGTTCCTCTACCATGTTCACAGGAAATTGTACAAGTGCCTGAAGATTATTTGTATCCCTTGCTTCCCTCAACCTCATATGAAATGTTCTCTCAGGTTCGGGGTCAAAGCCTTGAAGTCTGTCTTGGCTTCTGAACCTTGGCATTCAATCAAGGTTCCTAAGAGCAGAGCAACTATCAACTAATGTTATACTTGACGAAATAAAAAATTAAAGAAAAAACTAGAAAGTATTCAATATTCAAGTCCCCGATGTCCCACCTCATTTTTCACCGGTGAGGGTAATAAGGGAGTTTTTCTAATTAAAGTGATATTATTCAGTTTTGGTACTTATTATTATTTCAGAGTCGCCACCCGGATTTTTGACGATGCTCCGGGACACCGTTTTGTTTAAAAATCCCAAACCGAGGAAATTTTGACTCTGTTTTAATTTGTCTGCGACCAGAAATCCGAGTACGGAATTCTGTTAACTCGGGAGAAGGTGTTAGGCACTCCGGAATTTCGTGGTTCTAGCACTGTCGCTTAACTATTAATATTTGGCGTAATCATCTAATTATTTACATATTTTAAACCTATTGTGCTTTTTAGCCTTTTTTTTTTTACTTTTGAAACCGCTTTTAATATTTATGGATTTATCTTGAATAAGTCACGATGTCGT
>ML325587.1:0-71498 GCA_005239505.1 Nicotiana paniculata
AAAAGATATAATATACAGTCCCACTGTCTGAAAGAAATAGACGGGAAATAAGCAAAAAAAAACTTCATGGTGCTGCCGAGGGTCGTCAGGAGAAGCAGCTCACCGTGAAGTCAGGTCCAACTATGATCAGAATCAAGCTCCGGTCTGATAACCAGATGAACCAGCCTCAGAACATGTACAATTAAGTACAGAAGCGTAGCATGAGTACATAAACAAATATGTACCCAGTGAATATCCCGCCTAACCTCGAAGAAGTAGTGACGAGAGGTCGACTTGACACTCACTAAGGTCCAACAGAATGATTAATAAGATATAATATCAGTAACAGACATACAAGGATGATAAAAGCAGTAAACATTAAAAATGACAATAATTCAAATAAATACTGGGAGTAAATGTACAATTTCTACTTCATTGTTCTTTTGTTTCTTTTAGAAATATATCTGACCACTCAAAATCCATAAAATGGAATCATTAACAATTTAACATGCGCATACAGGATAAGGACCGGCCTGAGCCACCATAATGATCATATATGTGCACTGCCGAGGAACGAACGCCCCGAACCATAATATATATCTTTCAATCTCGCCGTGGCATACGGCCCGCTCCCATGAGATTGGGGGAAATAACATTCTGCTCGCGGAATGTAAATTGCGAAGCGGTCACATGCACACACAATCAACACAATTGTTCTTTATAAATTACTTTTCGTGAACAATTACTTAAATTCCATGATTTTCAGGGAAACAAGCCGCACGTAACATTAATTCACTAAGAATATAGTTCATTTCAAGGAAAAACATAAGGGATGGTGTAGGCCTAACTATCCGGACATAACAATAATAGTCGCTACGTACGGACTCTCATCACTTTGCGCGTACGTAGCCCCCATAAACATTAGCACATAGTCATTTAAGCACCTAGGGGGATAGTTCCCTCTTACAAGGTTAGAAAGGAGACTCACCTCGTGTCGAACCTACTTTTCGGGTCAAGAACGCGCCCGAAACTCCAAACTCGACACCCACAGACTCGAAACTAGCCAAATGTTACACAAATATATCAATTTATACTCAAAGCGTGAAATTCTTCTACTACTTAGCCGAATTCATCATTCTTGAAGAAATCCTTAAATCCAATCCCGGGCTCGCATGGTCGGATTCCAAAAAATCTCGAAGGAAACACTCACCCATAGCCTAAGGATCATTAATACATGATTTTTACTTGATTTCATAATTAATTGACGGGTAATTTTCTACATTTTCAAAAGCCCTAGGTTACTACCCCAAATCCTTAATTTTTCACTAATTAGGTAGTTAATTTAGCTTGTCATCCATGCATGAAACTAATATTAGGGTAGAATTCACTTACCTTCAATAACTAGGTCATTTGCCCTCTTGAATGCTGAAAATTGTCCGAAGGAAGAAGAAGAAGATGAGGGAAATGAATTAAATTCCACTATAAAAGCACACTGCCCAGTGGTCTCCTTTGTGCGATCGCAACCTGGACAGTGCGATCGCAGAGCTTTAAATGACCAGGCCCTCATGGGACTTCTACACGAACACGGAGAGAGCCCTGCGAACGCACAGGGTAAAGAGTAGTTGGGCTGGCCCAAAGGCTGGGCTCTTGTGCGAACGCGGGCTGGGCTGTGCGATCGCACTGGGTCAGGAGCCCAACCCATCGCGATCGCGGTGCCCTTTGTGCAAACGCAAAGGGCATTCACCACTCCTTCCCAGTTCCTTCTTTGCGAACGCAGTAACCCATCCGCGATCGCATAGAAGGAAACCAGACCTGGAATTTCTGGTGTTTTGAATTTGGCTCCGAGGGGTTCGAAACTCACCCGAGCCCCTTGGGACCCCATCCAAAGGCACTGGCAAGTCTGTATTCATAATACGGACTCGCTCGAATTTTCATAACGTGAAAAAAACAACAAAACTAAGAATTCGACCCCTAAACCAAATTGAACCAAACTTTGAACTTAAATTTCTAGAATTTGCTAACAATGTGCCTAACCGACCTATACTACTCGGACTGACACCAAATTTTGCAGGCAAGTCATAAATGACATAACGAAACTTTTACCATTGTTGGAATTCCGTTCAGACCTGGATAACACAAAAACACGTCCCAAACCACAATATTAACTTAAGGAAATTCTTATTTCGATATTGGGCGCCGAAACGCTCCCGGGTCATCCAAAACCCATTCCGAACATACGCCCAGGTCCGAAATCATCATAGGAAGCTACCGGAATCATCGAAACTCGATTCCGAGGTCGTTTGCTCAAAATATTGACCGAAGTCAAACTTGGCCTTGAAGGCCAACCTTAAGGAACCAAGTGTTCCAATATTGCTCTAAACATTTCTGAATCCCGGACCACCCGCCCCCGAAAGTCATACATCACAAGAAGCCACTATGGGAAGTTTCATTTAGGGGAACGAGGTCTAATAACGCAAAATGACCAGTCAGGTCGTTACAGGGGGAATGATGTTACACCCTGCAATATTACGTCAATGTTACGTCTGGTAGTATTACATTACGATGATGTTACGCTTCGCAGTATTAAATTACGATGATGTTGCACCCTGTGGTATTGAACGTTGAATTGGTTGTAATGTGATTGACATCAGTCCAAGGCAAATATTATTTGGAGATTATAAGGATTGTCTATTTCAAACAAGTGATAAGTAAATTCGTGGAGGTGAGAGGATGAATGAATCAAAGAAAATGAATTTCGTCAAAATTTGACACTTTGGGGTAAAATACGGTCTAAGCTATAATACCCCGTATTTATGGACTAGTGCCATACAAGGTACCGCATGGACATGATAGTAAGGTGTATAAAGTATATTAACAGTGAGTAGCATTTTAGGTAATTTGGGACAATTCTTAATTATGTGGGTAATTGGCTAATTATTGGGTAGTGAGACATTACCTAATTAATTAATAATTAATGGGGGGTTAATTGAAAACTTTGGATAAATACCAAAGCAAGAACGTGGCAGCCAGCCACTTTTTAACCAAATGACTCATAGTCCTTTTGGTTAAGGGGAAAAAATACTACAACACACTTCATGTTATATCTTGCATACAAGACACGTCACTCTAAATTTTTTTTACAAAACAATGTTACATTTTGGACATGAACTTTGCACATTAGTACAAGGATCTTTAAAAATTCCTACAAAAAGAATGCTATAGGAGAACGCTGAATTCCTACGAGTTTCAATGATACGAACGAGAATTATTTACCTATTAGCAGAGTAAGATTTTGCAGTTCTAAAGGAGTACGGTGCAACCTTTTTCAAGCACATCATACAAATTTTTTTCTACTCCGGGTATGTTAAGGCTAAGTTTTTCCTTTATTTTGGCATGATCTCGTCATTACATAATTTTGATAATGAGGCATAAAGAAAAATTCATATCCCGAAATTTACGTATATTTTGCTAGTCTCGCAAGTTACAATATTCTCTTTATCAGGACTTCATATTCATTTGAGTATTTCCTTTTTCCAATCAAGAGAGCAGAGAGTCTATATATACAATATCATAGTATTTTAATTACCATCGAGCTATAATCGATGGGAAGGCCCCTATTGGGCAACCTTTGATTAGATGGTAAGTTATATACTGAGCCTACTGTGGCCGAGCGCCTACGAGCGAGCCTAGTTGGTCGAGATGCAGAGCCTAGCATGGTCGAGCGCCTATGAGCAAGCTTACTACGACAGAGTAGTTATATATATATATATATATATATATATATATATATATATATACCGAGCCTTATAGGGCTGGACAACTATTTTACTTACTGTATTGAGAGAGTTGAGTCAGTATCAGCAGGTAAGCATATCTTCAGATTGTCTTTCACTTCCAGCTACTTGTAGTTATTATATTATTAATTCAGTTTCAACTTTCAGTATATTGCCTTAGATACTCGGTACATTATTCATACTGACGTCCCTTTTGCCATGGGAAGCTGTGTTTCATGCCCGCAGGTCCCTATAGATAGGCCGAGAGCCCTCCAAGTAGGCTATCAGCTCAGCGGAAGATGTTGGTTCGCTCCATTTTTTCGAAGTTGCTTATTTGGTTAGTATGATTTAGACGTGTACTGTTTGGTATGGCGGGACTCTGTCCTGACCTTTATAAAAACTATGTATTCTTAGAGGCTTGTAGACAGATGTCATGTACTTAAAAGATTGTATGGCCTTGCCAGCCCATGTTCAATGTCCAAGTGGTTATTTTTGTCTTATAGGCCCGTATGTCTTATGTATAAGTCGGTATCACATGTTGTATTCTACTTATCTCATGGCATCCTTCTAGCTCAGTTATCTATGATAATATGACATGAAAGATACGTTATGTTGGTGCTCGGTTGAGTAAGGTACCGGGTGCTAGTCGCAGCCCATCGCTTTGGGTCATGACAAAAGTGGTATAAGAGCAGTTCTGTCCTAGGGTCTACAAGTCGTGTCTAGTAGAGTCATGTTTATGAAGGTGTCGTGCACCACACTATAAGCAGGAGGATACAAGGCATTTAAGACTGTCACTCTTTCTTCTTACTCTAGATCGTGTGATAAAGCTCACTTATAAGAATTCAAATTCTAAACTTCTTATCGCGCCCCCGTCTTTCCTCTCTTTTCGGATAGGTCACTATTTTCCACGTTATTGGACAACTCATTTCCTTTTGGGATAAGGGATGTGAAGGATTCAAAGAGTTGCCACCTAACGAATTAAGGTGTGTTAGGGCACCTATTAAGGGTCACAATAACACTAATTGAATAACCAGAGATTGGGTAAGGGCTTGAAATTACTCCTAGGGGAAGGTGTTAGGCACCCCTCAAAGTCCACAACTGTGGTTCCTGGCCAAACGAACTTTGTGAATTTAAGCAAGTAGCAAATAGGAAGTCAAAGTATGCACATGGGAACAAGTAATGGTTTGAAAATATTCGCAGTCTAAGCACACATATGTGATAAAGTTTTGAAAGATTTATGGTCTAAGCACACATATGTAGGGGATAGGGGAGCCGTAAATTGTTTATCCTATAGGATCACATCAATGCAATGTTCGGTAATCACTCCTCAGTGAGGGGCTACACATGGCATTAGCGCACCGGTCATCATATCCATATCTACCCTTTACCCCACCCCTTAACGGTTATTAAGCGAGTTTATTTAGGATCCTTGTGCGTGCTGTTACCCGTCCCTTCCTTATGGTCCTGGAGAAATTTAGCACCTCTAGATATAGGTAGTTCTAGACAGACCCCTAAGGTTTTGAAATGATAAAATTCTAAGCGACAAGCAAGAACAAATAGGACTAATCAAATAAATGCAGGAAGGCAGTTATGAGGCCCAGATTTACCTCCACAAGTAGTGCACATAATCAGCATGTCTAAAACACAAACAGGAAGCAGTTTTATTAGACAGGATCCTAAGCAGAATTCTAAGTGAGTACCCATGCATAGAAATATGCAGCTTTATTTTTTTATAAACTCAGAAGCAGGGGCCTAATCAGTTTGCCTACTGATTTTTAATCATGTTTGTCACAACCGAAAAACCATAGGTCGTGATGGCGCCGGACACCACTGTCAGGCAAGCCAAATCCTTAATTAGTTGAAATACATTCGTGTTTTAACATTTTCGAAACCCTTACCTTTCCTTGCATTTCATAATCAAATAAATAATTTTCGTAAATTGAAATACGACAGCAAATGAAATTCTGTTATTTAAAAACAATGATCTAAAGATTTCACTTAAACAATTATCCCAATACATATCCCAGTGTCACAAGTACATTAGCAACTTCTAAGAATTTTACAAATACTACAAAGCTTGTCTGAAATACAATTTGGACAAGGGATTTAAACTAGAAATAATGCGGTAGGAGGGAGACTCTGTCAGTTGCGGAAAGCCTCGGGGTGATTGCAGCCCGTCCAAGTCTCCAAATCAACCACTGTGCTATATAGGTACCTGTGCAACAAAATGCACAACAAGTGTAGTATGAGTACAAAAAACAACAACGTGTACTCAGTAAGTCGCCCGCCTAACCTCAGAGAGGTAGTGACGAGAGGTCAATTTAGACACTTACTAAAGGTCCATTTAAAATATTTAAGAGTGACACTAAGCATGGTTTTATCATAGACAATTTATAAAATAGGATTTAAACATCCTTCAGTTCCGTTCACATTTAACACTTTATATCTTCGTCATATTAACAATTAATCAAATAAATCAACGGAAGGAACAACTTCTTCCAAAAGTCTTTTTAATAACTTTAAATCTTTGTCATTTCAATCGACAATTTAACATTTCAGGCCAGTAATCATGCAAATATCATAGCAACTACGCATCAAATATCATGCGCAGGCAATGCCGAAGGTCGAACGGCGCGGACAAACAATAATAAACTGTGCACTGCCGAGGGTCGACTGGCTCAAACCATAGATGTATCTATCTGCCCCGCTCGCGAATCGATCATGTGACGCGTTTAACTAGCCTGCTCGCGAATCATACATGCGACTCAGGTGCTCATATGAATACACACACAAATCCAGGGTCTTTCCGCTCACGAATCACTCAAGCGACTCAGGCACCCAAAGTTACACATATCCACATAATAAATTTGTATTTTATCAAGAAAAACATTTTTCTCAGGAAAGTGGTAAAATCTTTATTAAAAGAAACATGAAATATGGTTTTAAAAATATTCGTTTTTGAAACTCATTTGTCAAGTTTAGTGATACTCCATGATACAACCCAGTCCAGGTACACATATATTCACAGCGGAAACAATTCTCTTTTTAGAAGGTTAACATTATGAGCCCTAGCTTTCCTTTAGACATTAAATTACGTTTTCGGTCATATTAGCAGTTTAATATTACATGCAGGGTTATAGGTACACACATAAAGCATGCTAGTGGGTCCTAGGCTACCTGGACATGGAATAATAGTAGCTACGCACGGACTCCCGTCACCTCGTGCATATGTAGCCCCCGAAGATAATAGCATATACTGATTTAACTCACCTAGGGGGACGATTCCCCCTCACAAAGTTATAAAGGAGACTTACCTCACTCCGAAATTCAAATACCAGCTTCCAAGCTCTTCCGATGACTCCAACGGACGCACAACGCTCCGAAACTACCACATAACGACAAAGCAATGAACATTCATCCTAATACTCACAACAAATTCAGATTATATATTTTCCAACCCCGTTCGGAGAAATGACCACAATGCCATCGGGCCCACGTGCCGAGAATCTAAAATTTCTCGAAGATACATTCTACCCATAGCCTTACTAACTCAAATATATAATTTACTCAAATATTCATGCTCAATTCGTGGCTAAAATCCAAATTTACATTTTCTAGGTTTTTCTTCAAAAACCCCAATTTCCTACAATTTCCCATATCAAACTTATGTAATGATCTTGTATTCAACTTGGAAATGAGAAGGCACTTACCTCATGATGCTTGGTGAAATCTCCCTTGAAAAGCTCTCCAAAATCGCCTAAACCATGAAGAAATGAAGGCAATGAACCCAAAACTCTCGTTTTAAAACATTCTGCCCAGGTCGATTGTTGCACCTGCGGTCCTTCGACCAAATCTCCCGCACCTGCGGTTTTCCTCAACTCCAGCCCAAATCGCACCTGCGCTCCACTGTCCGCACCTGCGGCTTTGCAAGTGCGGAATATATATCGCACATGCGGTCCCCAGCCAAGCCAAGACCACACTCGTACCTGCGGTGCCCACGCCGCACCTGCGACTCCGCACCTACGGTCAAAGCCTCGCAGGTGCGGTTGCACCAGATGACAGCAACTTCTGCCCTTTTTCCAACTTTAAATCTGATCCGTTAAACACCCGAAATCCACCCGAGGCCCCCGGGACCCCGTCCAATCACACCAACCTATCCCAAAACATGACATGGACTTGCTCGAGCCCTCAAATCACATCAAACAACGTCGAATCATGAATCGCACTCAAATCCAATTCCTTAAGAACTTAGAATTTCAAGCTTCTACATCCGATGCCGAAACCTATCAAATCACGTCCGATTGACCTCAAATTTTTGGCACAAGTCATATTCAACATTACGGACCTGCTTCAATTTCCGGAATCGCATTCCATCCTCGATATCAAAACTTCCACTTCCGGCCGGATTTCCCAAAAAGCTTCAAATTTCTATCTTTAGCCAAATGACTCCAAAATGACCTACGGACATCCAAATTCACTTCCGATCGCGCTCCCAATTCCAGAATTACCATGCGAAGCTATTCCCAAACTCGGAATCCCAAACGGACATCAACCTCACTGAAATGCACTTCAAGCCCTAATTCATGAAATCCTTCTAAAATGCTAACTTCCACAATATACGCCGAAACGCTCCCGGGTTATCCAAAACCCGATCCGGACATACACCCAAGTCCGAAATCATCATACAATCCTGCTGGAATCTTCAAATCCTTATTCGGAGATCGTTTACTCAAAATTCCAATCTTAGTTGATTTCTCCAACTTAAGGCTTCTGAAATGAGAATTTTCTTTTCAAATCAATTCTAAACTTCCTGGAATTCAATTCCGACCATGACCACGGGTCATAATACCTGAAACTAATCTACTCATGACTTCAAACCGCTGAACGACGTGCTAGAGCACAAAACGACCGGTCGTGTCATTACAATGTTAACCTTTAGACAATTCAGAAGTTGTTTTACCTAAAAACATGTTGTTCTAGGTGTTACGAAAATGCAGGGATTGTTACCAGTTTTATCTAAAACAGGATAATCATATCTGAGATCGTATTATACCTTTTCATGAATCAGTAGTTTAAACTAGGCGTGGCTAAGCAAATGCAACAGAGTCCTAGAGCATGGTATCTAATATGCACATGTAAAATGCAGAATGGTTAAGACATAATTTCAGAATGCACAGAATTCCTAAAACATGATTTCTAAATGCACAAAGAGTTACATGATGATAGAAAATATGATTTTGAATGCACAGGAGTAACAATTTTATATTAACTTTATTATCCTAGGAGCAGGATTTCTAAGTGGTAGGCATAAGCATAAATTAAAGACATGTTGTACGTTGAAGTAGTAAACATGAAAAGCCTCAAAGACATGATATCTAATGCATGTTTGGCATGGTTTGAATGAATATGTTGGTCCTAAGCATGGATTCTAATGCATATACAGGGAATGCAAAAGCCTAAGGCATGATTTCTACCCAATGATAGAATATATGACTACCCTTCACATTTCACTAGCCAACCCCAATATCTGTTTACAAATAATTATTACGAACCAGCTAAATATGCGGAAAGATCTTCTTTAACACCAGCTGCCCCAGTGTGAGCTGTCTTGGCTTGACTTTTTTGTTGAAGGCTCTGGTCATTCTGCTTTGATAAAGTTGTCCGTGACATATTGCACTCATCCTTTTCCCGTCTATGAGGTCTAGCTGCTCATAATGACTTCTTATCCATTCCACGTCGCTGAGCTCAGCTTCTTGTATGATTCTTAAGGAAGGAATTTCCACTTTGGTAGGAATACTTTCGTACCATAAACTAGGAGTTACCCCAGTTGATGTGCGGACTGTGGTGCGGTATCCTAGTAAGGGAAATGATAGCTTTTCGTGCCACTGTTTGTGTCTTTCTATCTTCTTTCTCAATATCTTCTTGATGTTCTTATTGGCGGCTTCTACAACTCCATTCATCTGAGGTCTATAGGCTGTGGAGTTCTTGTGCTTGATTTTGAAAGTCTCACACATGTCTTTCATCAGATCACTGTTTAGATTGGAGCCGTTGTCGGTGATGATTGATTCTGGAACTCCAAACCGACAAACAATATGGTCGCGGACAAAGTCTGCCACGACTTTCTTAGTCACTGCTTTGTAAGATGCTGATTCGACCCATTTGGTGAAATAATCAATAGCTACTAAGATGAAATTGTGTCCATTTGAGGCTATAGGCTTGACCGGTCCAATGACGTCCATTCCCCAGGCGACAAATGGCCAAGACGAGCTTGTTGCATTGAGATCATTTGGGGGGTACCTTTATCATATCTGCATGTACCTGACATCGGCAGCATTTCTGGACATACTGGATGCAGTCTATTTCCATGGTCATCCAGAAGTAACTGGCTTTGAGTATCTTATTGGCCAAGACAAAGCCATTCATATGCGGGCCGCAAGTCCTGGCATGTATCTCTTCAAGTAGTCTAGAGGCTTCTTTTGCATCGACACATCTCAATAACCCTAAATCGGGAGTTCTCCTGTACAGGGTTCCTCCACTATGAAAGAAACTATTGGACAATCTCCGAAGCATGCGTTTCTGAATATGATTTTCAAGCTCGGGGTATTCTCCCTTTGAAAAATACTCCTTGATATCATGGAACCATGGTTTCCGTCTGCTTCTTCTTCAATATGGGCACAATATGTCGGCTGGCTATGGACATTTACTGGAATAAGATCAATGAAGTTCTTATCTGGATGATGTATCATGGATGATAGAGTGGCCAGTGCATCGAAAAACTTGTTCTGAATTCTGGGGACGTGCCGAAATTCTTTCTTTGTGAACCTCTTTCTCAATTCCTGCACATGGTGCAGATATGGAAATATCTTGTAATTCTTGGTAGACCATTCTCCTTGCACTTGGCGTATTAGCAACTCTTGAATATTCATGTCAATGGCCATGTTGAGCCCTAGGATTCAGACTTCATACTCTGCCATATTGTTAGTGCAGGGGAATCTGAGTTTAACAGAGGTCGGATAATGTTGGCCAGTTTCCGACACCAAGACTGCTCCAATACTGACTCCTTTGAAATTGGCTGCTCCGTCGAAGAACATCTCCAACCGTCATAGGACTCAACAATGTCTTCTCCTATGAATAATACTTCTTTATCGGGAAAATATGTTTTCATAGGCTCGTATTCTCCTCCCACAGGGTTATTCGCAAGATGATCTATCAATGCTTGTCCCTTGACCACTTTTTGAGTCACATACACGATGTCAAATTCACTTATCAGTATTTGCCACTTGGCCAGCTTGCCAGTGGGCATGGTCTTCTGAAAGATGTACTTCAAGGGATCCATCCTTGATATGAGATATGTCGTGTAGGCACAGAAGTAGTGCCTCAGCTTCTGGGCTACCCAGGTTAGAGCACAACAGGTACGTTCCAGTAGAGAATATCGTGCCTCGTATGGAGTGAACTTCTTACTCAGATAATAGATAGCCTGTTCCTTTCTTTCTGTCTCGTCGTGCTACCCCAGAACGCAGCCAAAAGCTCTATCTAATACTGTAAGGTAGAGTAGTAAGGGTCTACCTGGCTCTGGCGGGACCAAAATTGGTGGCGTTGACAAGTATTCCTTGATTCTGTCGAAAGATTTTTGACAATCCTCGGTCAATTTGGTTGCAACATCCTTCTTTAATATCTTGAAGATCGGTTCACATATGACTGTGGACTCTATGAACCGGCTGATGTAGTTAAGGTGCCCCAGGAAACTCATCACATCTTTCTTGTTCTTTGGAAGTGCTAACTCTTGGATGGCTTTGAATTTTGATGGATTTAGTTCTATTCCTCGGCGACTGACAATGAACCCAAGCAGTTTTCCGGAAGGAACCCCGAATGCACACTTCGCGTGGTTTAATTTCAGGTTGTATTTCCGTAACCTGTTGAAGAACTTCCTCAGACCTACTATATGGTCGGTGTCTTTCTTGGACTTGATAATGATGTCGTCCACATATACCTCGATCTCTTAATGTATCATGTCATGGAAGATAGTGGTCATAGCCCTCATATAAGTGGACTTAGCATTATTTAAGACAAATGGCATCATCTTATAACAGTAGACTCCCCACGGCGTTATGAAAGCCATTTTCTCAGCATCTTCTTAGTCCATCCAAATATGATGGTATCCGGCAAAAAAATCTACGAACGACTGAAGTTTGAGCTTTGCACAATTTTCAATCAGGATGTGTATATTTGGAAGGGGGAAATCATCCTTTAGGCTGGCCTGGTTTAGATCTCAGTAATCGACACAAACCCTGACTTTCCCATCCTTCCTTGGAACTAGCACTATGTTGGTTAACCATGTTGGATATTCAACTACCCTGAGGACCTTGGCGTTGATTTTCTTGGTAACTTTCTCTTTGATTTTCAGACTCATATCAGGTTTGAACTTTCTGAGCTTCTGTTTTACCCGCGGGCACATTCGATTGGTCGGCAACTTGTGAGCCACAATGGATGTACTTAGACCAGTCATGTCGTCGTACGACCATGCAAATATGTTTTCATACTCTTTCAAGAATTGGGTGTATTCCTCTTTCTCTGATGGCGACAAATGGATGCTAATGAGAGTTTCTTTTACAGCCTCTGAATATCCCAGGTTGACTACCTCAGTTTCATCCAGGTTGGACTTAGGTTTGTTCTTGAAATCCTCAACTTCTTTGAAAATTTCATCGGGTATGACATCCTCTTCTTCTGAATCGCTGTCCTTTTGTTGCGTTGTCTCATTGCATGTCACAGTCATCGGTTCATCAAGACAGAAAATAGTAATGATGTATAGATAAAAGTAATTAGAGAAAAACGATAATAGTTAAATACTGATTCGTTGAAACGTAAAGGCGATTTTGATAATTTAAACAAACATTTTGGAACATCGGGATTTTATTGGAAAACAAAAAATGCAAAAAGGAAATCATTAGCAAAAATGAAGTAAATAACGCTGTTCAGCCTTGCTACCCCGGGACTCGTCGGGCCCTAGATGGTCTGACGGTATAATTCTTAAGGAATGATCCCTTTCTCACAGCTTGGATGGTAGGGCCTTCCTCTTCCTCCTCCTCAACAATAACACAATAGTCCATGTCTTCATCTTCCAGGAATAGATTCTTCAAAGATGCTAGAGTTTCTTCTTCTTCTGACCCCCATATGATGTCAGCTTGCTGGAAGGTCTGCTCCAAATGTGGTATAGGCTGTTCCAATGGATAGTAGGGACCGCGCGATGGTGGAGACCAGTCTTTGTACTCTTGCCAAGTGTATTTTTATCCCAACCCAAAAGTGGTGCCATGGTGCTTCAGCTGTATCAGTTTGGAAATCCCCAGAAGATTCTTACCGAGACCTTTGCCAGGCTCGTACCTGCTCCAGTTCAATATGCTTTCGATCTTACTATCCCACCACTTATCCTTGTCTATTGCGTTGACCCGCTCGATGTGGTGATAGGTTTCTCCACCCAACCTTCTTCTACCTTCAACCACCGGGATGGTCTGGCGACTATAGATAGGGTTGCTTCCATCTCCGTGGATGATTACGTCCTGGTGGTTCCATTAAAATTTCACCGCCTGATGCAATATTGATGCCACAGCCCCAGCGGCATGTATCCGTGGCCGTCCCAATAACAGGTTATATGATGCAGATACATCTATCACCTGAAATTCAAACTCGAACCATGTAGGTCCCATTTGTAGACAAAGACTGGTTTCTCCAATGGTGGCCCTATGAGAACCGTCGAAAGACTTCACATTCATGGACCCTTCTCTGATCTCGTACAATCCTTTGCTCAATCTTTTGAGTTTTGTCAATGGGAAAATGTTGAGGCTGGATCCTCCATCGATTAGAACCCTGGTAATGAAATAATTTTCACATTGCACAGTGATGTACAATGACTTGTTGTGACTTAGCCCTTCAGGTGGCAGCTCGTCCTCGTGGAAAGTGATCTTGTGACTTTCCAGCACCTGTCCTACCATGTTGGCCATTTCTCCACTAGTGATATTATTAGGCACATATGCTTCGTTTAAAACTCTCATCAAAGCATTCATGTGCGCTTCCGAGTTCTGTAGCAATGACAGGATAGATATTTGGTCTGGAGTCTTGTTCAACTGATCTATGACTGAATATTCTTTGGCTTGCACCTTTCTCCAAAGATCATCTGGACCCGTTTCAATGATGGGTGGCCTGTTGGAAGAATGTTTGTTAGACTCTGCCAAGTGTTCAGGTGTATTGACCCTGTCGGTCTTGGTCATCCCCTGTTTCCTCACCAGCTTCTTCCATCTTGACCTTACCTTTCTTTCTTGCTTCAGCCACGTATTCCCAAGATACGACATTAGTGTTGAAAAGCAGCGGGGTTGACACTGTCACTGTAATTGGTGCGGCTATCTTCACTTTAAATGGGACAGGTGCCGTGGCAGGTGGAATTACCTCAACCTCAAACGGCACAGGTGCATCCGCAAGTGGTGCCAGGTCAAACTTGAATGGGACTGATGCAGCTACCTCAACATCTCCTGACAGTTGAATCTGGATTATGATGGGATTAAGTGTGAACACTGACTTCTTTGGGTCATCACCTTCTTTGATCAATCTGATCGACCCCTCTGGGTCCCATTCTTCCTATATCTCTATCATGTTGATGCCTCCACCCCTATGGTCTGGGAGAGGATTGTTGCGGAGATTGGGAGTAGCTTCCTTTGCTTGGATGACCTTATTATCAATCAGAGACTGGATTTTATCCTTCAGTGAACATCATTCATCAATTGTATTCCCCTTCATGTCGGAATGGTATGCACATATTTTATTTGCTTTGACCTATTATGATGGATTTTCAGGGGTTACAGCAGGGATAGGAGTAACATAACCAACAGTTTTTAATCTTTCGTACAGCTGGTCAGTAGGTTCAGCAATGGCAATATATTGCTTGGGTGGCCCGCGATCAAAATTGGGTTGAGGTCTTGGAAAATTTTGGCGAGCAGGGGGTGACTGGAAGTGAGAGGGTTGAGAGTTGTATGTATGCTAGACAGTGGCTGGTTGGGAATATCTGGGAGACGAGGGCTGATAAGCACGTGGGGGTGACGGTTGATATGTTGGCGAAGGTGCTGGTTGATATATAGGTGGGGGTGCTTGGTATGTGAGTGGGGAGTTCGGTATACCAACTGGGATTTGGGTCCATGTGCAACCATTACCGTCCATGTATCTTTATTCTTGGATATACCACCACACTGCAAGGCTTTGTTGGTGGCTTGTAGTGCTTTGAAATTAGTAACCACTCCGCTCTTAATCCCTTCTTCAATTCTCTCGCCTAGCTTGATGATGTCAGAGAATTTGTGGTTTTCAATTACCATCAACCTCTCATAATACTGCGGGTCCTTTGCCCGGACGAAGAATTTTTTCATTTGCTCTTCATCTAGGGCACGCCTGATCTTGGCTGCTTCAGATCTCCAGCGAGTGGCATGCTCGCGAAAAGTTTCGGTGGGCCTTTTCTTGAGGTTCTCGATATAAAGTATGTCTGGAGAATTCTCCGTGTTGAACCTGAATCGTTTCAGGAAATCTGGGGCCATGCCTACCCAGTTGGACCACTTCTTAGGGTCTTGGCTGATGTACCAAGATAAAGCATCTCCGGTGAGGCTTCTCATGAACAATTTCATGCGAATCTTCTCGTCTCTTTCTATTCCAACCAATTTATCACAATAGGTTCTCATATGGACCTGGGATCACCTGTACCGTCGAACATCTCGAACTTAGGAGGTTTTTAACCCCCTGGCAGTTCAACATCAGGCTGTATGCAGAGATCTTCATAGTTCAATCCCTCAACTTTTTTAGTTCCTTCGACGCCCTGGACTCAGCTAATCAATCTCTTGAGTTCTTCGGCCAAGTTCTTAATGAGCATATCCTTCTCACTGGATTCAGGTGTGTAAGAAATGGGTTGGGTGGAGTGAGGTAGAGTCTCCACGTATATGGGGTTGTTATGATGGCCTGGTGCCTGAGCATAGAGGTGGTCATTTGTGGAGTTTTATGGTTCATGGATGATATGTGAGGTGTTTCTCAGAGTGTGGCAAGTGTTGCATTGTGGTAGAATAGTTTGTTTTTTCGGTGGAGTTGTACGGTGGTGAGTTGTGGGAGGCTTCTGTTTGTTTGGTTTCTTCTGAGGAGGTATGGGGTTTTCGGTATTCGGATGATTGACATCTGGAACACTAAGTGAGAAGGACATATTCGCCAAGTTTCACACATGTTCAAGTTCCCTTGGATTTTTAACAACCTTTGCTCGAGTTGTGACATAGCATCATTCTTAACCTGAGTACTTTGATTGTCAGGAGCTTTTGTTCGTGCAGCTGTCATTGTGTTTTCCTTTCTGATATTGCTCAAATCTTCCATTTTGCCTTTGACTTTGCCTTTAGGTGGACTAGGAGGAGAAGGAGGTGGAGGGCCTCTGGATCTTATGTGATATGATGATGATGCCAGAATGCACGAACCAACCTTTGGGGAGGGGAATAAAAGAAAGAAAACAAAGGCAAAAACAAAAGGTAGCCAAGTCAGTGAGGAACATGAGAAAATATTGCAGTATTTAAACACACATTACAAGAATATAAAAGCGTGTCCTAATTTGGGGAGCCTCGTTGTGCCCGAGGTAGGCTTAGCGACAAGTTGATTTGGAGAACTTATATGCCAATAGTTACCTCATTTCATTAATGTAAAAGTAGATAAATCTAAAATGAAACTGAATAAGATAAGTCACTGATGGCACTTGGCCTTATTACATTTGAAAAAGCAGGTAAATCTAATCTACTTGGTCCCAGAAGGACCTTTCCCAGGCTTGATCTTCCTGGCTCTGTCGATCAGGTTCCCCAGGTCGTGCATGCCCAATAGTAGGTGCCTTTGTCACTTGGCAAAAGGTCTTCCCACCAATCCAGCAACAATGGTGGTATTCTTTGGACAGTGCCGAACCTGGGGACTTCGTGCCTCATTTTCTGCAAAACAGATAAGGTTAGACCTTTTCTCCTTCCAGATTAAACTACTTATACATCAGTGATTTGCATATTGGTACTTATTTCTCCAAATTAATTCACAGATCGTGATCGTGTCCGTTGGGATTATAAGAACCCCGGTGGACTTTTGGATAAGACTCTCTTAAAGGGTTTTTGTGCGGACGACGCATTAACCCAGATAGGTTTGACCATGATGCATGCACAATATAACAAGAGTAAGGTTTCTATGGGGTTGTAGACTGGTACCCTAAAGCGGACAACTTGAGGGTGAAAGGCACGGCAAATAAGCCTTTCCGAATTTAGGGGGTGATATAAAATAGGAAGAGCGCAACCACTCATCAAGCGTTGCTATTGGATTTGTATAGGCACAAGTGGAATATGATGTTGAGCATGATTATGCAATAAAAGCATGTTTTCATGTATTTGCACATTATGAAAGCAGTAAATACAACAGTTATGATTGAAAAGCAGTTACAAAGGAAAACAAAAAGAAACATGTCAGTTTAAAAGAATAAATACTTGGTAAAGTGAACAATTAATTGCACATAAAGGGAAAGGGAAAGGGTGCAGGTATTAGGAAAGTAAAGACAAATTCACAAAGCAGTTTGAAATGGTAAAATCCTAGATGTCCCCATCAGTGTCGCCATGCTGTCGCGCCCCCCTCTTTCCTATCCTTTCAGATCGGTATGGGTTTTTGACATTATTGAACAACTCATTTCCTTTTGGGATAAGAGATGTGAAGGATTTTAAGAGTCACCACCTAACGAATTAAGGTGCGTTAGGGCACCTATTAAGGGTCACAGTAACACTAATTGAATAATCAGAGATAGGGTAAGGGCTTGAAATTACTCCGAGGGGAAGGTGTTAGACACCCCTCAAAGTCCACAACTGTGGTTCCCGGCCAAACGAACTTTGTGAATTTAAGCAAGTAGCAAATAGGCATCAAAGTATACACATGGGAACAAGTAACTGCTTGAAAAGATTCGTCGTCTAAGCACACATATGTGATAAAGTTTTGAAAGATTTCCGGTCTAAGAACACATATATAGGGGATAGGGAAGCCCTAAATTATTTATCCTATAGGATCACATCAATGCAATGCCCAGCAATCACTCCTCAGTAAGGGGCTACACGTTGCATTAGCGCACCGGTCATCATATCCATATCTACCCTTTACCCCACCCCTTAACAGTTATTAAGCGAGTTTATTTAGCGATCTCTAGGCATGTTGTTACCTGTACCTTCCTTGTGGTCCTGGAGGAATGTAGGACCTCTAGATATAGGTAGTTCTAGACAGACCCCTAAGGTTTTGAAAGGATAAAATTCTAAGCGACATGCAAGAACAAATAAGACTAATTCGATAAATGCAGGAAGGCAGTTATGAGGCCAAGATTTACCTCCACAAGTAATGCACATAATCAGCACGTCTCAAACACAAACAAAAAGTAGTTTTATTAGATAGGATCCTAAGCAGAATTCTAAATGAGTACCCATGCATAGAAATATGCAGCTTAATTTTTTTATAAACTCAGAAGCAGGGGCCTAATCAGTTTGCCTACTGATTTTTAAGCCTGTTAACCTTTAGACAATTTAGAAGTTGTTTTACCTAAGAGCATGATGTTCTAGGTGTTACGAAAATGCAGGGATTATTACAAGTTTTATCTAAAATAGGATAATCATATGTGAGATCGTGTTATACCTTTTCATGAATCAGTAGTTTAAACTAGGCGTGGTTAAGAAAATCCAAGAGAGTCCTAGAGCATGGTATCTAATATGCACATATAAAATGCAAAATGGCTAAGACATAATTTCAGAATGCACAAGATTCCTAAAAACATGATTTCTAAATGCACAAAGAGTTACAGGATGATTGAAAACATGATTTTGAATGCACAGGAGTAACAGTTTTATATTAATTGTATTATCCTAGGAGCAGTATTTCTATGTGGTAGGCATAAGCATAAATTAAGGACATGCTGTGTGTTGAAGCAGTAAACATGAAAATCCTTAAAGACATGATATCTAATGCATGTTTGGCATGGTTTGAACGAATATGTTGGTCCTAAGCATGGATTATAATGTAGATATAGGGAATGCAAAAGCCTAAGGCATGATTTCTACCCAATGATAGAATATATAACTACCCTTCCCATTTCACTAGTCAACCCCAATATCTGTTTACCAATAATTATTATAGACCAGCTGAATAAATTACATAAATAGATGAAGGAAAAGAAGAAGTTAAACTATAGTGAGCCTGAAGTAGGCCCAAATATACCAAGTTGTGCATAGCCTCATATGCCAAAGTCATAGCCTTTCTCATGTCCGGGTGTGTCAGAGTTCCCTAAGGACCTCAAGGATTCCGGGCAGTGCTCACACCCAGGTTTCATAACCAGAAATGAGTAAGTGCAGTGTGGAAGAGCCATCTCCAGTGCATCAGGGTTCAGAGGGATCTCACAGGAATCCCAAAGCAGTCACATACTAGAGGGGAAGAACTTAAGGACCTACAAGTAGAGTAAGAGTGCTTCACATAGTTTTTTGAAAATGCTTTGGTATAAAACAGTATTGAAAAGATTCAGTTGAATGGAGAAGTCTTATAAAATAGGAGTTATTTAATAGTAAAATAGTTTTAACAAGAACAGTGTCGTCAAACAAACAGCAGATCAACCATATAGTTATCGGATTCAACATTGCTCAACAACATACTTTCACATAGGGAAGTTGGGAATTGGGTACACATAGGGCATGTATATGTAACGACCCGGTTGGTCGTTCCGTGAGATTTACCCCTTTTTCCCCCATTTCTGCTTTATCATATATTTCTTAGCCTATTTATGTTGTGTTGGGTCAGTTGGTTTGGGTTCGGAGTGGTCATGGTGAGAATTGAGGCATTTAGTCTCTCAAAGTAGCCTAATAATTGAAAAAGTCAACTGAGAGTTGACTTATTGGTGAACAACCTCGGAATGTGGATTTTATGGCTCGGATAACTTCGTTAGATGATTTGGGACTTAGGAGTGTGTTGGAATGAAGTATTGATGTCCGGTGTAGAATTAGGCTTGAATTGGCGAAAGTTAGTTTTTGGCGATTTCCGGTCGGTAGTGGAAAATAGGCTATCGGGGTCGGAGTGAGATTTCGGAAGATGGAACAGGTCCGTAATTTCATTTTGGATATGTGTGCAAAATTTCAGGTCAATCGGAGGTGTTTTGGTTGGTTTCAGCGTCGTTGGCGAAATTTAGAAGTTTCAAAGTTCATAGGTTTGAATTTGATGTAATTCTGGTGTTTTCATGTTTTTTTGGTGTTTCGAAGGCTCGAATAAGTTTGAATAATGCTATGCGGTGTGTTGGTATGTTTGGTTGGGGCCCCGAGGGGCTCGAGATTGATTTCGGATAGTTGGCGGAGTTTTGAACTTAGGAAATTACAGCAAATGGCTGCTAGTATAAACTTTCTGGTGTGTGGCCACACCTGCGGATGGGTAGCCGCAGGTGTGACACCGCAGCTGAAAAGGTCCATGCGCAGGTGCGAAAGGAGGCTAGGCAGGGGGAGTCCGCAGGTGCGAAGAGTTGGCCGCGCCTGCGAAGCCGCGGGAGCGAAGAAAAGATCGCAGGTGCAGAGAAAAGATCACAGGTGCGAGAATTGGTCCGTTAGTGGAATTTCGCAGGTGCGTGTCCGCAGGTGAGTATCCGCAGGTTTGATGAAAGGTCCGCATGTGTGTATTAGCTGTGCAGAACAGTATAAAAGAAAGCCTCCGTGAAATTTTAGTCATTCTACCATTTTTGCATGCGGTTGGAGGTTATTTGAGGGCAATTTGAAGAGAGAATTCGAGGGTCTTCAGTGGAGGTAAGTTCTCGGATTATTAAAGTCATTTATATGCTATTTTGTTTGGATTAGGCTTGTAATTTGAAGATTAAAGTAGAAAAAGTTTGGAAAAATGGGAGGAGGATTTGGAAAATTCTTTTGGCGATTAGGGTAGGCAATTGTGGTCAGATTATGGTGTTTTTGGTATGTGTAGAATCGTAGGAGGAAGAGGTTTTTAGTGATATAAATTTTATCGAATTTCGAGACGTGGGCTCGGGGATCGGGTTTGGCCGAATTTCGAGATTTTTGTATAAATTGATAGTTTTTGATTGGGTTGTGTTCCTTTAGTATATATTAATGATGTTAGAACTGGTTTTGGTTAGATTCGGAGAAATCGGGAGCCAATTTGAGGGGCAAGAGCATAGCGGACTAGTATTGTGGCCCGATAGAGGTAAGTAATGGTTATAAATCTTGTCTTGAGGGTATGAAACCCCGGTCTTCATATTTCTCACTATTTTTAGAATGGCACACATGTCCGATGATGAGTATGTGGCGCGCACTAGTTTTTGGATTGGACTTGGTCCTCTCCGCGGCAACTATTGAGTTGCGTATTTTACTCTAAATCATATGTTAAACTGTGTTGTAAATACTATTTCCTTGGGCTATAAGCCATGTTTGGGGCCTCGTGCCGACTTGTTTAGACCCCTTGGGGGCTTTTTCCTGCTATTTTCCTCACTGTTTATTAATGATTTCACTCAGTCACATTGTGCTTACTGTTTTCGAAACTCAACCTGATTTACACTACTTGAGATTTAAAAATGATGTTTTGGGTCGAGTAACTGATTCGCCCGAGGGGATTTTGAGAGGTTTTGACTGAGTGAGGCCGAGGGCCAAGTTGTGAGGATATGATATGCCACGAGGTGGCTTGATATTAGCGCTTGGGCTGAAGGAGCCCCTCCAGAGTCTGTACATACCCCTAGTGAGCGCATGTACCTACTGATTGCTGAGTTCTGAGTGCCGAGTGATGAGTGATTGGGAGGCATGAGTGACCGTGAGGTTGCTCGAGGGGCTGATACTGAGTGGATGTGAGGTGCTGAGCGATGTTCTGCCCGAGGGGCGATTTAGGATTCATGTTTTTTCCCGAGGGGCTACTTATGATTTATTTTGTTTTCATACTAAATCTTTTGGTATGAAATTGTTGAAAATATACATTTTTCAAAGAATTTTTTTGAAGTTAGTTTTAAGGCATGATGATTTCATATATCTATGTATATACTGTTAGAAAGAACGGTTGTGCATATTGTGAATTGATTGCTTTTTATATGCTTTCTTGCCGCTTAGACTTTATTTATTTTCATTACTACTGAGTTGGCGTACTCACATTACTCCATGCACCCCTGTGTGCAGATTCAGGTGCAGATACCGAGCATTAGCTATCTATTATGTGCGGAGCCGAAGTGCGGGATATAGAGGTAGTTGTTCAGCGTCCGCATCATCTCTGTTTTCCCTTCTTTGTTGCGTCTAGCTATTCGTTCGGAGGTTTTGTATTATAATAGTATATCGTTTGACATATTTTCTTAGATGCTCATGACATGTTGGCTCCGGGTTCTGTGGTTGGTTGAACTGTTTAACTGTTTATTGGCCTAATGTATTTTGTAAATTCTGTATACTTTATGAAATGCTTGAAATTGGTTGGGATTTTTGAAAGAAACTGTAAATATGAGATTATTGGCTAGCCTAGTTCCACGATATGCGCCATCACGGTAGGTTTAGGATTGGAGTCGTGGGATAGCTAATGGTACCAACACAGTATGAATTCCAGGACAAACAGTTGAGAACAAAATTAAACATAGAATCAGACAACTTAGAGTAACAAATCAGTTTTGCAAAAACAGGTGCATGCCAGAATTGGACAACAAATAGACAAGCGTTCAAAAACAGAGTAGAGTCATACTGAAATAGACTACAGGGGAAGTAAACATGCTGATCCTAAAGGGGTAGGACATAACTAACATGCTGGGTGAAGCAACAATGTAAACATGTTAGTTACATATCGAACAACAAAACAACAGACAAAAATAGATCAGGAATATGATAAACTAGAGCAATAGGAAACACATTGGTTTGGGAGCTTGAATTAAAATTAGAACATACCAGTAAAGAGAGTAAACACAAAGTGAAGAACAGGAGAGTGCAATAATTAGCCTTGGCTTGCATCCGGCTAATTTAGTAACAATATCAAGTAACAAAGAAAGCAAAAGAGTTTTTGAGTGTATGAGAGATGTGAACTAATGTGAGTTCGTGTGTCTGCCTCTAATGATAGTAGAAGAGAGCAATCTATATAGTAGTTTGAAAGGTAGATAAATAAGGTAAGAGTCAAAATTGTTCAGTAATTGAAGAACTCAGAATCAACTAGAGTAAAAATCAGTGCAAGTACTCCCTCAATTTAAGAAGTTAACTTCAAACGGTAAAAGACAGGTAACAAATAAGGAAAGAAATCATATATGGCTGAAATATAACTAAGGAAATAATTCAAACACAGTACAGGCATAGAGTAAGCGATTAAGGCTAGGTACATAAGGTTCTAATTAAGGAAATAACATAAGAATCAATTAACAGTATGGTCAACCACATAATAAGGCAAGAAAATAATTTAGAAGTCGGAAATCAGTAAAGGGCATCAATCACAGGAAATCAGTAAAGGGTATCAATTACAAAAAATTAGGGATTCAAAAAAAATAGCACTGATTAAAGGAAATTACTACAAACTTCTAGAATAAACATAGTATAGGGAGAAGAAAAATCAGAAACCCTAATGAGCATAACGGAGTAGAAATCACGGAAATTCAGAACATATTCATGAGAAACAGACATGAATACAAATCAAATGAAAAAACCAGCGTAGACGGACTCAGAACCCAGAACTAAGCCAAGAAATTAGGGGTTTTAACACAGTTAATCAGGTTAAAGGAAAACCTAAATAAATCGTTTAAACATAGCTTGCTTGTACTATCGCTCGCCTGCCTGACCTGCTTTCTGGCTAGCTTCTTTATGAAAGGAGGGCATGGAAAATTGACTTTGATGGCACGACTAATCAAAATGGGTAAAGATTATAGAATAACACATAAAATCAGAGGAAAAGTCATTTTGAAAAAGGGGTTAAGAAACCCTAGTTATGGAGACGAAGAGACGTTTTGAAAAGATCAGAAAGATTCTCATGGAAAACAGTAAAATAACTCAGAATACTCTTAGATCTGTTACAGATCTAACGAGTCAAGATATAAAAATAGGGTTTCAGAGAAGAACAACCCAGAGATAGAGAGATTCCGGCTTAGAAACCATAGGTTTAGCCGAAACATAGAAAGATATTACTCAATCGAGCCATGGCGGCCTGAGAATGGTAAGCACAGACCCAGGGGAGGGAAGTGAACAACCAATGGTCCCTCGAGACAGCAAGAAACCGGGCATGGGAGGAGCCATAGAGGCTAGGGGTGGTAGAGAACCACCTTTGTTACCGGCGAGCCAGCAGCCGACGAGGGGAAGCTAGGGTTAGGGCAGAGGGAATTTGAGAGATACGGGTGAAGTGTGACGGCGGGTGTGTAAGGAAAATAAGGGTTTTGGGGTGGGGGGGCGTAGTGGTGTTAAGTTAATTAAGGCAAGAATAAATCGGGGTTGTTGACCAAAATTGATCAACGACCAAGATTTAACAGGTGTTGGGTCGGGTAGAATTTAGGTTTGGGCTTGGGTGTCTTTGGGCCAATGTAATAAGGTGTTTGGGCTGGTTATAATTTAGGCTATAATTGAAATAGAAATAGGCCATTTGTTAAATACCCAAATTAAATTAGTCGAAATAATTTATTACATAATTGCTAATTAAAAAATAATTCTATGCGTGGAAATAATAATAAAAAATGATTACTTGGTTTTTAAAAATATAAAGGACTAATTTCTGGTAGAAAATAGTACAAAATTATATGCATGGGCTATAATTGCAAAGTTATTGCAATTATAGCCAAAAGGTATCAATTTGGCTATTTATGGTATAATTTGGTCTTAATAGGACCATAAATTGTAAATTAAATCAAGAAATGCTTTTGAAATCATTTGTGATGCAATTTTGTAATTATTTATTGGAAATAAAATGCTGGACAAATTTATAAAAATGCAGAAAAATTATGGAAAAACACCAATTGCTATTAATGCATGATTTTGAAGGTATATATGCAATTTTAAAAATATGTTGGGAAAAATTGGGTATCAACACTTCTATTTTATTCGCAATAAGACGATTCCTACATTCAGAAAGACGATCGATAAGAGATATAGTTGTGGAAGTGTTGAGTTAGAGGAACTCAATTTTGCGTCTTGTTTATGATGAGTAAATTGGAGGTCTTCAGTAGATCATGCGTGTACTAAAAGGTGTACGGTTTTTGATAAGGAGCTTTTCCGAAAGAATACTTATCCACCATTACGGTAAAAAGGAATAACGGAACCGGAAGTTAGACACAAGTTGCAGCAAGTAAAAGAAGCAAGGTGAAGAAGGGTACAAGGTACCCAGTTAATAAAGATTATCATTATGTACCATTCAGGGAGGGAGACATAAGCATTTTGAATTACCTTGAACAGTAATAGATGTATGTACAATCGGCCACACTTATCTCAGTCATGCCCTATGGGAGCTAACGAATATGGTTTAACAGAAGGATAGGATAGCAGGACCCGGCTGGGGTTAGAGTAACCCAAAATGGTGAATGAATTGTTTTAGTTAGTTGACATTTCCGAAAATATTGCAAATGTGCTAATAGATCTCCTTGTGAGACACCCAGATGGTGCACTTTAAAATAGTACAGTTGGATATGAGTACTACAAATATAGGCACTGGAAGCCTTGAAGGGATAAATATTACCTTAGTGTGGCTCGCGTCCCTAGTAGAGCGAGAATGTTAAGCAACTTGAAGAGCCACTGGATGGAGCAAAGGGGAGCTAAAAGTAAAATAATGTCTTTCGAGTTTTCAGAAATAAAGTGATAGGCATAAATGTTAGCGGGAAATAAGAAAAGAGTTAATGAAGCATTATGAGTAAGATATGATACATGGATGTCAACGTAGATCAAAAGATTATAATATTACAGAATCTATAGTCAAGTGAAGGAAGAGGCGAGAGATGACAGGCCTTAGGACAACAAAAAGTATAGGCCATACAGTCATGTCCACATTTTGAGAAATAAGTTCGCAACTCTAGCTTAATTACCAGAAGGAAATGTTAAACCTCAGAGTAATAGAAATCAGTATGGGTTGGTGAACAAGATAAAATAAACATGAATTAGGAACTGAGTAATTTGATAATAGTCAGCATCATGAGAATTTCAGATTGCGTTCTGGAAAGTAATAGAACAAACAACAAAAGAATATCCATGATGAATTCAGAGAATCTCCATTAGGAAAACGCTTCCCTAAGAAAGAAATAGGGATTACCGCAAGGCAAGTAAGGGTCATTGATGATGCTAAGGGACTCCAAAGATGGAGATGAAGAACATCTATAGGCAGGTAGACGATTAATCATGCTCGGGGGTAGATTATGTTATAATTGTTGTTGACACCCAATTTTTCCCTATAATATTTTTCAAAGTGCATATATACCTTCAAAACTATGCATTGGCGTTAATTGATATTTTTCATAATTTCTGCATTTTTCTAAGGATTTTTATTAATTTATCCCAGTATTTTTTATTACATAAATAATTACTAATTGCATCACAAATGACTTTACAACAATTTAATGGCTTAATATTGCTATTTATGTTTATATTAGGTTTAAAATATTGCACAAATAGCCACAATTACATTTTTTGGGTTACAGTTGCAATAACTTTATAATTATAGCCCATGCATGCATTATTACATTATTTTACCAGAAAAATAGCTCATTCTATTTTTAAAATGTTGAGTAATTATTTTAAAACATTTCTATGCATGAAAATTATTTTTTATAGTTTGTTAATTATTTTATAAAATATTATTTATCAATTATATGGGTATTTAACAAATAACCCTTTTTTATTTCAGACCTAACCATTTTTACCAGCCCAAAACCCCATTGATATTAACCCAAAAAGCCAGCCCAAACCCCTTTAGGCCCATTCTGCCTACCCAACCCAATAACCCCTCTTCAATCGTGGTCATTGATCTTTTAGATCCACTGTCCACATGTACCCTTACCTTAATTGACTCCTAACCTAACCACTAACCCTTCTCGTTCTCTTCCCCCATGCCGTCATCGTTTCCTTCGTCTCTCAAATCTCTATTAACCTAGCCCTAACCCTAAATGTTGTCGGCGTAAACCTCCTTCTTATGGTGCTTCTATGTCTTCTCTGACCAGCCCTGGTCTTCTATACGCCATGGCTCTTCAACTTCATGAGTCCTTGAGAGGATCTCAAGGAAATCCAACTGGTTCTGGTTTGAAACTTGTTCACCGGACTGTCTCAGGCCATTTTCGTTTTTAAGTAAGGGATTTCTCCATGTTTTATTACGAATCCATGGGTCTTTTGACCGATTCTCTTCATCTCTACTCTATTTTCTGAAAGCCCTAGTTCATTATTGCCGATTCTTCTTAGATCATTATAGATATGGGGTGATTCGAGTACTATTAAGTGTTTTCCTTTAAAAATCTCTTGTTTTAGTTAGCTATTTCAATTTTTAATCACTCTTCCTAAACTAGGGTTCATCCTAAACTGCTTTTCAAAGACTTTTCTGACTTCTCAGTGCTTAATTAATTGTTCTTTCATCATCGTGATTGATTTTTGTAAGGATATTCAAACCCTAGTTGATTCTATGTGATATACTAGTATTCAATCTTTGCTTCGATACTTTGGGTGTTTCTGTGATACCAGCACAAAACACACCCAACAAGCGCCTACAAAATCCTCCCGCACCTCACCATTACACAACCCCAACACAGAATCAAACTATTCCTCCACAATATCAGTAAAACACCTACCATACCCCACAAAATACCCCACAAATCATTCCCGAACTCCACCAATGATCACCATTATACCCAAACTCCCGGTCACAAAAACAACCCTATATACGTGGGAACCCTACCTCACTCCACTCAGCCTGTATCCTATACACCAGAATCCACTGAGAATGACCTGCTCATTAAGAACCTGGCTGAAGAGCTCAAGAAGTTGACAAGTCGGGTTCAAGGCGTCGAAAGAGGCAAAGGGATAGAAGATCTTAACTATGAAGACCTATGCATACATCCAGATGTAGAACGTTTGGATAATTACAAACCTCCCAAGTTCGAAATGTTTGATGGAGCTGGTGATCCCAGGGTTCATCTGAGGACTTATTGTGAATAGCTTGTAGGGGTCGGAAAGGTTGAAAGGATCCAAATGAAGCTTTTCATGAGGAGTCATACAGGAGATGCTTTATCCTGGTACATCAGCCAGGATCCTAAGAAGTGGGCCAACTGGGTGAGTATGGCGTCTGACTTCATGGACAGATTCAGGTTTAACACAGAGAATGCGCCGGATGTCTTCTACATTTAGAACATAAAGAAGAAGCTAACTGAGACCTTCCACGAGTATGCCACTCGTAGGAGGTCAGAAGCAGACAAAATCAGGCCGACATTGGACGAGGAACAGATGAACAAGTTCTACGTCAGAGCACAGGATCTGCAGTACTATGAAAGATTGATGGTTATTGAAAACCATAAGCTCTCTGATATCATCAGACTGGAAGAAAGGATTAAAGAGGGCATTAAAAGCGGTATGGTGACAAACTTTGAGGCATTGCAGACCATAAATAAAGCATTGCAGTCAGGGGGTATATCGAAGAAGAACGATGCGGGAACAGTAATGGTCGCCCAAGGATCCAGAACTCCACTTGTATATCAAACCTCCCCACTTACATACTAAGAACCTCCACCCACATATCAACCATCACCTCTCAGATATTCCCAACCAGACACTGATTATCATACATATAATTCCCAACCCTCTCACTTTCAGTCACCTCCAACTCGTCCAAACTACCCAATACCTTGGCCTAACTTTGACCGCAGACTACCTAAACAATACACTGCCATTGCCGAACCCATTTACCAGCTGTATGAAAGGCTGAAGGCTGTTGGTTACGTCACTCCTATCCCTGCTGTGACCTTGGAGAATTCATCCCAACGGGTCAACCCAAATAAGACCCGTACATATCATTCTGGCATAAAAGGGCACACCATTGACGAGTACCGAACACTGAAGGATAAGATCAAGACCTTGATTGATGATAAGGTCATTCAGAAAAAAAAAAGATACACTAAACATCCGCAACAACCCCCTCCCAGATCATAGGGGTGAAGGTATCAATGTGATAGAGACTGATGATGAATGGGATCCCGAGGGATCAATTGGACTTATTAAACAGGGTGACAATCCTAAGAAACCCGCAGTCACGCTCAATCCTTTCATAGTACAAACACAACCGCTAGTGGAGATTGAGGTAGCTACATCAGTTCCATTTGAAGTTGAGATAGCACCCCTCGCAGCTGTGTCTGTTCCATTCAAAGTGGAAGTAGCCACACCTTTCACGGTGACAGTGTCAACCACACCGTCTTTCGACACCAAGGTTGCACCCTGGGATTATATGGCCGAAGCTAGAAGAAATGGAAAAACCAAAATAGAAGAATTCGGCGCTGCGCAAGGAATGACCAGAACAGGAAAAGTCTATACGCCAGAGCATTTGGGAAAATCCAGGAAGAAGGCTTCTAACAGACCGCCTGTTATTGAAACAGGCCCGGATGACCTTTGGAGGAAAGTGCAAGCAAGGGAGTACTCGATCATCGATCATTTGAACAAGACTCCTGCTCAGATTTCTATCCTGTCACTACTACAAAATTCAGAAACACACAAGAATGCTCTCTTAAAGGTGTTAAGTGAGGCATATGTATCTAACAACATCACTGGCGAGGAAAAGGCTGCTGGAAAGTCACAAAATCACCTTCCACGAGGACGAGCTACCACCTGAGGTACTGCACGTTACCGTGCAATGTTAGGACAATTTCATTTCCATATTTATGATAGATGGGGGATCCAGTCTCAATATTTGCGCATTGACAACACTGAAGAGGTTGGGCAAGGGCATGTATGAAATATGATAAGGGACTATGAATGTGAAGGCATTTGATGGGTCTCAGAGAGATACCATTAGATAGATCAATCGTTGTCTACAGATGGGGCCTATATGGTTTGATGTCGAGTTCCATGTGCTGGATATATCTGCATCATACAATCTGTTGTTGGGACAACCCTGGATACATGTCGCGAGGGCTGTAGAGTCAACTTTGCATCAGGTAGTTAACTTTGCATCATGTAGTGAAGTTCGAGACGGGAGCAACCCTATTTACACTCGTCAGACCATCCCGGTGGTTGAAATAGAAGAAAGCTAGGTGGATAGACTTAAGATCATATCGAGAGGGTTAACACGATCGAGAAAGATAAGTGGTGGAGTAGCAAGATAGAAATTATACTAGCATGGAGAGGATATGAACCCAGAAAGGGTATTGGAAAAAATCTTCAGGGTATCTCAAACCCAATACAGCTAAAGCACAATGGTACCTGTAACAACCCGACCGGTTGTTTTGTGTTATCAAACCCCGTTCCCCTAAATGAAACTTCCCAAGTGGCTTTTTATGATTTATGACTTGCGGGGACTAGTGGTCCGGGATTCGGAGGTGTTTAGAGTCCTTCAGGAACAATTGGTTCGTTAAGGTTAGCCTTTAAGGCCAGGTTTCACTTCGGTCAACATTTTGGGTAAACAACATTGGGATCGAGTTTCGTCAGTTCCGATAGCTTCGTGTGATGATTTTTGGACCTGGGCGTATGTTCAGAATGGGTTTCTGATGACCGAGAGTGTTTCGGCGCCCAATATTGAAATAAGAAGTTCTTTAAGTTCCTATTGTGGTTTTGGACGTGTTTTTGTGTTATCGAGGTCCGAACAAAATTCCAAGGCCGGGAATAGTTCTGTTATGTCATTTATGACTTTCCTGCAAAATTTGGTGTCATTCCGAGTTGTATAGGTCGGTTCGGCGTGTTATTAGCGAAGTCTAGAAAATTTAAAGTTCCTAAGTTTGGTTCTTGGGGTTTTGAGGTGTGATTTTGAGTTTTCGCGTTGGTTTGGGTGTTCCGAAGGCTCGAGCGAGTCTGTATTATGATTTAGGACTTGTTAGTATATTTTGACGAGGGATGGAGTGGGCCTAGGGGCCTCCCGGGCACCCAACGGGGCTAAAAATCAGCTAAAATAGCTGCTGGTGCACCTGATCTGGTGTGACCGCAGGTGCGGTTGCCCAGTCACAGGTGCGACCCCAGGTGAGGTCCCCCTTTCTCGCAGGTGCAGACAAAAGTCTGCAGGAGCGAAACCGCTGGTGCGGCCATCCCTCCACAGGTGCGAACCCAGCCCTTCACATCCAGTTCCGCAGGCGCGAGATCGCAGGTGCAGTCCCTGAGCCGCAGGTGCGGAATCCCTGTAGGCCAGGCAGTATATATCCTTTGAAACTCGGGATTTCACCCCATTCATTAATTTTCCTCCACCATTAGAGTCGTGTGAGCTTGGGGAGAGCACACCATGACCTAGCTACTGTTAAGGTAAGTTAATTCCACTTCAACACTAGTTTAATTCATGATCTTCTAGCTAAATTTACTACTAAATCATTGAAAAGTCAAGAATTGGGTAGTAATTTAGGGTTCTTGGGAAATTGGTGAATTACCCATTTATTGCATTAAAATTCAAGTATAAATCATATATTAACGATCCTTAGGTTTCGGGTGAGCGATTCCTCCGCGAGTTTTCAGAGTACGAGTGTGCGGGCCCGGGGTTGGATTTTGGAAATTCTTCAAGAATGTTGAATTATTGAATAAATAGGATAATTTCCCTACTTTGAGCATGCATTGATGTCATTGTACCATATTTGTCTAGTTGCGAGTCCTCATGTGTAGAGTTCGGAGTTCGGGCGCATCCTTGGTCCGCGAGGTAGATTCGACACGAGGTGAGTCTCCTTTCTAACCTTGTAAGAGGGAATTGTCCCCATAGGTGTTATATATGTTGTGCGTAATTGTTTTGGGGGCTACGTGCATACAAAGTGACGAGAGTCTGTACGTGGCGACTATCATGCTATGTCGGGTAGATTTAGGGCTCACAAGCATGTCTCTATGTGCCTTATATGTATCTTTGGGTGTTCTTTGAGCTGCATATTGATTTTGAATTGATATGGAAATGTGGAAAGTTGCACTTGAACTCCCAGTTTATCAATCCCTGTTACAGGTATAGCCCCTACTGAGTTATTGATATGTCAGTATATATATGTACATATGGGAGTCAGCACTCGAATCGCAGGTATGATTCGCTATCGAGGGAAGCTTTATGATAAATTGGTATAAGTGTGTCAGCACTCGAATCGCAGGTATGATTCGCTATCGAGGGAAGCTTTATGATAAATTGGTATAAGTGTGTCAGCACTTAAATCGCAGGTATGATTCGCGATCGAGGGAAGATTTATGGTAATTATACATAAGTGTGTCAGCACTCGAATCGAAGGTATGATACGCGATCGAGGGAAGCTTTATGGTAATTGTATACAAATGTGTCAGCACCCGAGTCGCAGGTATGATTCGCGAGCGGGGGAAGCTTTACGTCTATTCAGTGTCTAGATATTTCCTTATGACTTCGGACGATTGTCTTACCCTTGTGTGCGATTGGCTATTTGGTACCGTTTCCATTGATATTGACTTGATAGATATTTGGAGGAAAAAGGAAAGTGTACATTGTTGCTTATTTTCAGTAGTTTTCCTGGATTTCTGTATTTGATAGGTATCTCCTGCCTACTGTCTCTTATGTCTACTGCATTTCGTTATATCCTATTTTGTATTATTATTGTTGGAGCTTAGTGAGTGTCATGTTGACCTCTCATCACTACCTCTTCGAGGTTAGGCGGGATACTCACTGGATACATATATATTTATGTACTCATGTTGCACTTTTGTACTTAATTGTACATGTTTTGAGGCTGGTGTTTCTGGTTATCCGATCGGAGCTTGACATATATTCTGGACCTGACTCCACGATGAGCTGCCTCCTTTTGCGATTCTCAGCAGTGCTATGTAGTTATCTTTTGTTGATTTTTGTCTACTCCTCTCAGACAGCAGTACAGTTTGTATCATCTTTTGTATATTCAACTAGTTCGCCTGTTGACTTGTGACACTAGTTCCTGGCACGCACATAGTAGACTCTTTATTTTGGGACTTGTATATATATATTGGATCATGATCATTGTGGCTGTATTTACTTAAGTTTGTTAATGTTTCCGCTTTTATTTAAATGATCTAATCTTAAAACTTTAGGAATATGTGGGGTTGGTGTGTTAAATAAGAATATTCTCACTAGTAAACAATTGTTGGCTTGCCTGAATCTGGTGTTGGGCGCCATCACGGCCTGTTTTGGATTTTGGGTCGTGACAACATGGTATTAGAGCACTAGGTTCACGTAAGTCTCACGAGTCACGGGAAAACCCAGTAGAGTCTTGCGGATCGGTAGAGAGACGTCTGTACTTATCTTCAGGAGGATATTGGGTGTTAGGAAACCACTCTTTGTTCTTATCCTATCGTGCAGTCGATGATTTATTAAACTCATTTCTATTCTCTCACAGATGGTGAGGACGTGTGCATCCGATGTTCCTGTTCTGAGAGATGCCGTAATCCCCGCCGCCCGAGGTCGTGGTAGAGGCAGGGGAAGGGCACCGACCCGAGGTAGGGGACGAGGGCATCCTAGAGCTATTCCAGTTTCACACACAGAGGACCCTATTATAGAGGAGCAGGATGAGGTGCCTCCAGCAGATCCTGCACCAGTAGACTTTATGACGGCGCCAGGCTTCAAGGCAGTCATGGGCCGTATGATGAGATTTATGGACACTATGTCCCAGGCTAGTTTATTTCCAGCAGATGCTGCCACTTCTCAGGCAGGAGGGGGAGCCCAGACCCCTACTGCCCAGGCCGCAGGAAAGACAACAGCATTACATCACACCCCGGGTACATTTCCCGTGGGTGGGGCCCAGCCTGTAGTAGCAGCACCAGAGCCCAGACCAGCTGCGGATGGCAATCAGCAGAAGATGTTAGACAGATGGACTCGATTGCACCCTCCAATCTTCGGGGGTGAGCGAGGTGAGGATGCCGAGGACTTCATTGGTAGGTGTAGTGATAGGCTGCACAACATGGGGATCCTAGCGTCCCATGGGGTAGATTTCACCACATTCCATTTAGAGGACAGAGCTCGCAGTTGGTGGCAGTCTTATATTCTCAGCAGGCCAGCAGATTCTCCTACTGTCACTTGGGAGCAGTTCACACAGATGTTCTTGGACAGATATATTCCGCCCTCTGAAAGGGAAGAGCTGCGGGGTCAGTTGAGCTGGTAGAGAAGGGGACAGATGTCCGTGACATATTATGAGGCCAGATTTTCAGAGCTGTCATGCCATGCACTTATGAAATTACCCATCGATGCTGAGAGAGTGCGGAGGTTTGTAGGAGGGTTGCATCTAGGTATTAGATCCACCATGGCTCGAGAGGTGGAGATGGGTACCCCTTATCAACTCGTACTGGAGATTTCTCGTAGGATCAAGGGTTATCGGTCGAGGAGCAGGGAGCAGGGGCAGCAGGATAAGAGGGCCAGATTCTCTGGAGATTTCAGAGGCACCCCAGCTAGGGGCAGGGTTCAGTATAGCAGTGGTCAGCCTAGCAGGCCTTTATATTCAACACCTCCACCACCTCCCCGAGGTGTTCCAGCGAGGCCTCATTTCAGCGCCATGCCAGAGCATTCCTACCGTCCTCTCGCCATTCAGAGTTCACACAGTGGTTATCGCAGTCATCCGAGATCCTCCGATCCTTATTTCAGTGCTATGCCTGAGGGCTCTCATCGCCCTCCGGCCCTTCAGGGATCTTCTTCAGGGCAGCAGACTATGCCACATGAGAATTGTTATGAGTGTGGAGATCCAGGTCATGTGAGAAGGGCTTGTCGTAGGTTTCGGGACAAGACAGTGAAGCAGGGTTATCAGCCTATGAGTTCAGCACCAGCAGTCCGTCCACCTATAGGTGGAGGACAGGCCGTCATTGGTCGTCCTAGAGGTGGAGGCCAGTCAGGGGGAGGTTAGGCAGCTCCTGTTCACAAAGGTGGGGCTCAGTCTTCAGGTGCTCCAGCCAGGTTCTATGCTATTTCGACCAGATCAGATGTAGTGGCCTCAGACATCATGATCACAGGTATTATCTCAATATGTGGTAGAGAGGCTTGAGTATTGTTTGATCCAAGATCCACTTATTCATATGTTTTAGCCCTATTTTCTCCTTTTCTGGATGTTTCTCGTGAGTCTTTGGGATCTTCTATATATGTGTCCACTCCTGTGGGCGATTCTGTGGTGGTAGACCGGGTGTATCGGTCTTGTGTGATCACCTTCTGTAGGTTCGAGACCAGAGCTGACCTTTATTGCTCGACATGGTTGATTTTGAGGTTATTTTAGCCATGGATTGGCTATCTCCTTATCATGCCGTGCTAGATTACCATGGCAAGACAATTACCTTAGTCGTGCCCAAGTCGCCTAGGTTGGATTGGAGAGGTTCCTCAGTTAGTACGACCAGCTGGGTTATTTCTTAATTGAAGTCTCGACATACGGTCGAGAAGGGTTGTCTAGCCTATTTTTCTTATGTGCGATACACCACCGCCGAGTCTCCGACGATTGATTCAGTGCCAGTGGTTCGAGAGTTTGCGGATGTATTTCCTTCGGATCTTCCGGGCATGCCTCCGGACCGTGATATTTATTTCAGTATTGATTTAGCTCCAGACACCCAGCCTATATCCATTCCTCTATACCGTATGGCTCCGAAAGAGTTGAAGGAGTTGAAGGAGCATCTTGAGGAGTTGTTAGCTAAGGGGTTCATCAGACCGAGTGTATCACCGTGGGGTGCTCCAGTTTTATTTGTGAACAAGAAGGATGGGTCTATGCGGATGTGTATTGATTACCGTCGGTTGAATAGGGTGACCATTAAGAACAAGTATCCCTTACCGCGCATCGATGATTTGTTTAACCAGTTGCAGGGTGCTCATGTGTTTTCTAAGATTGATTTGCGATCGGGGTATCATCAGTTGAGGATTCGGGCTTCAGATGTTCTGAAGACTGCTTTTCGTACGAGATATGGCCATTATGAGTTCCTGGTGGTGTCCTTTGGCTTGACTAATACCCCAGCAGCATTCATGGACTTGATGAATATGGTGTTCAGGCCGTATATTGATTCCTTTGTCATTGTCTTCATTGATGACATTTTGATTTACTCACGTAGCCTAGGGGAGCACGAGCATCATTTGAGAGTTGTGCTCCAGACTTCGCGAGAACAGAAGCTATATGCTAAGTTCTCCAAGTGTGAGTTTTGGTTGGATTCCGTTGCCTTTTTGGGGCATGTGGTATCCGGAGAGGGTATCAAGGTTGATCCTCAGAAGATCGATTCAGTTTAGAGTTGGTCGCGTCCTACTTCAGCTATAGAGATCAGGAGCTTTCTGGGCCTAGCATGTTATTATCGCTGATTTGTGGAGGGTTTCTCTTCTATTGCAGCTCCATTGAATAGATTGACTCAGAAGAATGCCCCGCTTCGATGGTCCGATGAGTGTGAGGCGAGCTTTCAGAAGCTCAAGTCGGCATTGACATTAGCACCAGTTCTAGTATTGCCTTCCGGTTCTGGGATGTACACTGTATATTGCGACGCTTCACGCATTGGCTTGGGGTGTGTATTGATGTAGGAGGGGAGAGTTATTGCTTATGCTTCACGCCAGCTAAAGGTTCATGAGATGAATTACCCTGTGCAAGATTTGGAGTTGGCGGCGACTATTCACACTCTTAAGATTTGGAGGCACTACTTGTATGAAGTGTCCTGGTGAGGTTTGTACAGACCACCGTATCTTGCAGCACTTGTTCAAGCAGAAGGATCTTAATTTGAGGCAACGCAGATGGCTTGAGTTGTTGAAAGATTTTGATATCACCATTCTTTATCACCCAGGCAAGGCAAATGTGGTAACAGATGCTTTGAGCAGGAAGGCGTAGAGTATGGGTAGCTTGGATTATATTGCAGTAGAGGAGAGACCTCAATCCTTGGACATGCAGTCCTTGGCCAATCGCCTAGTGAGGTTAGACCTTTCAGAGCCTCGTCGAGTTTTAGCACATGTGGTTGCTCAGTCTTCGTTCTTGGGGGAGATTAAGGCCCGGCAGTCCTATGATCCGTGCATAGCAGAGCTTCGGGAGATAGCGGTTCAGGGTAGGTCCAAGGAGGCTACTATTGGCGAGGATGGTGTTCTGAGAATTTAGGGCCGCCTATGTGTTCCTAATGTTGATGGCGTGAGGGAGAGGATTCTAGAGGAGGCACACAGTTCACGGTATTCTATTCATCCTGGTGCTACGAAGATGTATCGTGACTTGAAGCAGCATTTCTGGTGGAGGCGGATGAAGAAGGACATTGTGGAGTATGTGACTAGGTGTCTTAATTGTCAACAAGTGAAGTATGAGCACCAGAGGCTAGGAGGCCTACTTCAACAGATGCCCATTCCTGAGTGGAAATGGGAGCACATCGCTATGGACTTTGTGGTTGGGTTGCCACGGACTTTGCAGAAGGTGGACGCGGTTTGGGTCATTGTGGATAGATTGACCAAATCAGCGCACTTCATTCCAGTAGCTACTACATATACTTCTGAGAGATTGTCCCAGATCCACATTCGGGAGATAGTCCGGTTGCATGGTGTGCCGGTGTCCATTGTGTCAGATCGAGGTCCTCAGTTCACCTCGCATTTTTGGAGAGCATTTCATAGTGAGTTGGGCACCCATATAGACCTTAACACAGCAATTCACCCTCATACTGATGGTCAGTCGGAGCGTACAGTTCAGATATTAGAGGACATGCTCAGGGCATGTGTGATTGACTTCGGAGATCAGTGGGATCAGTTCTTGCCTTTGGCCGAGTTTGCTTACAATAATAGTTATCAGTCCAGCATTGAGATGGAACCATTTGAGGCTTTGTATGGTCGGCGATGACGTTCTCCTATTGGGTGGCTTGAGCCTGGCGAGGCTAAGTTATATGGCACCGACCTGGTGAGGGATTCCTTGGAGAAAGTAAAGTTGATTCAGGAGAGGCTCCGTGCAGCACAGTCCAGACAGAAGAGTTACACGGATCTTAGGGCGCGTGAGGTATCATTTATGGAGGGAGAAAGGATCATGTTTAAAGTATCACCTATGAAGGGTATTATGAGGTTTAGGAAGAAGGGAAAGCTGAGCCCGAGGTTTATAGGTCCATTCGAGGTGTTGAGGCGAGTTGGGGAGATTTCTTATGAGCTGGCTTTGCCTCCCAGTTTATCAGGAGTTCATCCAGTGTTTCATGTGTCCATGCTCCGGAGGTACCACGCCGACTTCTCCCACGTGGTTGATTTCAGCACTATTCGGTTGGATGAGAGGTTAGGCTACGAGGAGGATCCAGTTGCTATTATTGATAGATAGGACCGCCAGTTGAGGTCCAACAGAATTTCTGCTGTAAAGGTCCAGTGGAGGGGCCAACCAATTGAGTAGGCGACTTGGGAGTCCGAGGAGGACATGCGGAGCAGATATCCACACATATTCGGCACTTCGGGTGTGATTCTAGACCCGTTCGAGGACGAACGTTTATTTAAGAGGTGGAGAATGTAATGACCCGACCGGTCGTTTTGTGTTATCGGACCCCGTTCTCCTAAATGAAACTTCCCATAGCGGCTTTTTATGATTTATGACTTGCGGGGACTGGTGGTCCGGGATTCGGAGGTGTTTAGAGTGGTTCAGGAACAATTGGTTCCTTAAGGTTGGCCTTTAAGGCTAGATTTAACTTCGGTCAAAATTTTTTATAAACAAGCTCAGAATCGAGTTTCATCGTTTCCGGTAGCTTCGTGTGATGATTTTGGACGTGGGCATATGTTCGGAATGGGTTTCTGATGACCCAGGAGCGTTTCGGTGTGCAATATTGAAATAAGAAGTTCCTTAAGTTCCTATTGTGGTTTTGGACGTGTTTTTTTGTTATCGAGATCCGAACGGAATTTCAAGGCCGGGAATAGTTCTGTTATGTCATTTATGACTTGCCTGCAAAATTTGGTGTCATTCCAAGTAGTATAGGTCGGTACGGCGCGTTGTTAGCGAAGTCTAGAAAACTTAATGTTCCTAAGTTTGGTTCTTGGGGTTCTGAGGTGTGATTTTGAGTTTTGGCGTTGTTTTGGGTTTTCTGGAGGCTCGAGCGAGTCCGTATTATGATTTGGTACTTGTTGGTATATTTGGACGAGGGCTCGGGTGGGCCTAGGGCCTCCCAGACACCCAACGGGGCTAAAAACCAGCTAAAATAGCTGCTGGTACACCTGACCTGGTGTGACTGCAAGTGAGGTTTCCCAGTCGCAGGTGCGAGAATGCTCCTGCAATCCCAAGCATCACAGCTGCAACCCCAGGTAAGGTCACCCTTTTTCGCAGGTGCGGACAAAAGTCCACATGAGCGGAACCGCTGGTGTGGCCATTCCTCTGCAGGTGCGAACCCAGCCCTTCCCGTTCAGTTCTGCAGGTGCGAGCCCCAGCTCGCAGGTGCGGTCCCCGAGCTACAGGTGCGGAATCCCTGTAGGCCAGGAAGTATATATTCTTTGAAACTCGGGATTTCACCCCACTCATTTAATTTCCTCCACCATTAGAGTCTTGTGAGATTGGGGAGAGCACACCACGACCTAGCTACTGTCAAGGTAAGTTAATTCCACTTCAACACTAGTTTAATTCATGATCTTCTAGCTAAATTAACTACTAAATCATTGAAAAGTCAAGAATTGGGTAGTAATTTAGGGTTCTTGGGGAATTGTTGAATTACCCATTTTTTGCCATAAATTCAAGTAGAAATCATATATTAACAATCCTTAAGCTTCGGGTGAGCGATTCCTCCGCGAGTTTTCGGAATTCGAGCATGCGGGCTCAGGGTTGGATTTTGGGAATTCTTCAAGAATGTTGAATTATTGAATAAATAGGATAATTTCCCTACTTTGAGCATGCATTGGTTTCATTGTACCATATTTGGCTAGTTGCGAGTCCTCGAGTGTAGAATTCGGAGTTCGGGCGCATCCTTGGTCTGCGGGGTAGATTCGACACGAGGTGAGTCTCCTTTCTAACCTTGTAACATTGAATTGTCCCCATAGGTGTTATATATGCTTTGCATAATTGTTTTGGGGGCTACGTGCGTACAAAGTGACGAGAGTCCGTACGTGGCGACTATCATGCTATGTCAGGTAGTTTTAGGGCTCACAAGCATGTCTCTATGTGCCTTATATGTATCTTTGGGTGTTCTTTGAGCTGCCTATTGCTTTTGAATTGATATGGAAATGTGGAAAGTTGCACTTGAACTCCCAGTTGATCAATCCCTGTTACAGGTATAGCCCCTACTAAGTTATTGATATGTCGGTATATATATGTACGTATGGGAGTCAGCACTCGAATCGCATGTATGATTTGCGATCGTGGGAAGCTTTATGATAAATCGGTATAAGTGTGTCAGCACTCGAATCGCAGGTATGATTCGCGATCGAGGGAAGCTTTATGGTAATTATACATAAGTGTGTCAGCACTCGAATCACATGTATGATTCGCGATCGAGGGAATCTTTATGGTAATTGTATATAAATGTGTCAGCACCTGAGTCGCATGTATGATTCGCGAGCGGGGGAAGCTTTACTCTATTCAGTGTCTAGATATTTCCTTATGATTCCGGCCGGTTGTCTTACCCTTGTGTGCGCTTGGACATTTGGTACTGTTTCCATTGATATTGACTTGACATATATTTGGGGGGAAAAGGAAAGTGTACATTGTTGCTTATTTTCAGTAGTTTTTTCCTGGAATTTTGTATTTGATAGGTATCTGCTGCCTACTATCTCACATGTCTACTACATTTCGTTATATCCTGTTTTGTATTATTACTGTTAGATCTTAGTAAGTTTCATGTCGACCTCTCGTCACTACCTCTTCGAGGTTAGGCGGGATACTCACTGGGTACGTATATATTTATGTACTCATGCTGCACTTCTGTACTTAATTGTACAGGTTCTGAGGCTGGTGTTTCTGGTTATCCAACCGGAGCTTGACATATAGTCTGGACCTGACTCCATGGTGAGCTGCCTCCTTTGGCGATTCTCAGCAGTGCTATGGAGTTATCTTTTGTTGATTTCTGTCGTCTACTCTCAGACAACAGTACAGTTTGTATCATCTTTTGTATATTCTACTAATTCGCCTGTTGACTTGTGACACTAGTTCCTGGCACGCACATAGTAGACTCTTTATTTTGGGACTGTATATATATTGGATCATGATCATTGTGGTTGTATTTACTTAAGTTGGTTAATGTTTTCACATTTATTTAAATGATCTAAGCTTAAAAATTTGGGAATATGTGGGGTTGGTGTGTTAAATAAGGATAATCTCACTAGTAAACAACTGTTGGCTTGTCTGACTCCGGTGTTGGGCGCCATCACGGCCTGTGTTGCATTTTGGGTCGTGACAGTACCACTTTTGGACTAGGATATCAATACACCTGGAAAGAGTATCAAGACTGGTCACCACCATGGTGTGGTCCTTACTATCCACTTGAGCCACCTGTGCCACACCTGAGTCAGACCTTCCATCAGGCCGTTATTATATGGGGATCAGGGGAAAAAGAAGCGTTGGCGTCATTAAGGAATTTGTTCTTGGAAGATGATGACTTGGACTGCTGTGTAATTTTTGAGGAGGAGGAGAAGGAAGGCCCTACCATCCAGTTGTGGAGAAAGGTTCATTCCTCAAGAATTGGATTGTGAGACCATCCAGGGCCGACGAGTCCCGGGGTAGCAAGGCTGAACAACATTGTTTATTTTGTTTTTTAAGAAAATGATTTCTCTTTTTGCATTTGCTTTAAATAAAATCTCCAGAATTCCAATAATGTTGTTTAAATTATTGAAAATAGCTTTTATGTTTCAATGGATCGATATTTATTATTACCATTTTTCTCATATCCTTATCTATACAGCATTACTATTTCCTGTCTTGATGAACCAACAACTGTGACATGTACTGAGACAATGCAACAAAAGGATAGTGATTCTGGGGAATAAGATGTCATACCCGAGGAAATCGTCAGAGAAGTAGAAGACTTTGAGAACAAGCCTAAGTCCAATCTGGATGAAACAGAAATAGTCAACTTGAGAGATTCAGAAACCGTCAAGGAGACCCACATCAGCATTCACCTGTCGCCGTCAGAAAAGGAAGAGTACATACAGTTCTTTAAAGAATATGAGGACATCTTTGTCAAGTACTTGCAGATATGATAAAAGTGCCGCCAAAGGAGCTCAATGCAACAAGCTCACCTTGGCCATTCGCCGCCTGGGGAATGGATGTCATTGGTCCAATCGAGCCCACCACCTCAAATGGGCACTGGTTCATCTTAGTAGCTATTGATTACTTCACCAAATGGGTAGAAGCAGCATCTTATTTTGTTCGCGACCGGATTGTTTGTCGGGTTGGAGTTCTAGAATCTATCATCACTGACAATGCCTCCAATCTCAACAGTGATCTGATGAGGGCCATTTGTGAGACTTTCAAATTCAAGCACAAAAATTCCACAGCCTATAGACCTCAGATGAACGGAGTTGTAGAAGCCGCTAACAAGAACATCAAGAAGATACTGAGAAATATGGTAGACAATCACAAACAGTGGCACGAGAAGCTGCCATTCGCTTTATTAGGATACTGTACCATAGTCCGTACATCAACCGGGGCAACTCCCTACTTATTGGTTTATGGTACTGAAGCTGTGATTCCTGCTGAAGTGGAGATTCCTTCCTTGAAGACAAGAAGCTGAGCTCAGCGATGCATAATGGATAAGGAACCGTTATGAGCAGCTAGCCATCATAGACGCAAAAAGGATGAATGCAGTGTGTCATGGGCAACTTTATCAAAGAAGGATGTCCAGAGCCTTCAATAAAAGAGTCAAGCCGAGACAGTTCACACTGGGGCAGCTCGTATTGAAGAAGATCTTTCCACATCAGGACGAACCCAAAGGGAAATTCTCTCCCAAATGGCAAGGTCCTTACATGATTCACATAGTATTGACAGGCGGAGCCCTTATACTTGCAGAAATGGATGGAGAAGTCTGTCCAAAACCGATCAATTCAGATGCAGTCAAGCGATACTATGTGTAACTATTTATGTTTCCGAAAGTGTTGTAAATTAAACTACGCTCGACCTGATTCCCGTTTAAGAGGGGATACATAGGCAGCCTTGTTGGTTCGGTCACAATTCAATAAAAATCTTATTTCCCCCATAATCGGAAACTGGGGCCGAATTTTGAGATGGACCCTCAAAATTCTGAAGCAAGTTCAGCCGTTCGCAGCATGTACATCAGTCAGATATGTTTGTCCATCTAACTGGGGCAGAATTTGAGGAGGACCCTCAAAATTCTACGGCAAGAGAAGTCACGATGTCCCGAATCGTGTCACAATCATTGGTTTATCTAACAAATTTCTTAAAATATTCTACTATGTCGTTTGAAAACTATGCATGCTTGCTTTCAAAATAACTCTGTTTAGCGAAACGCTACCCCCAATGATTTCAACAAGATCCCCGAACCAAGAAAAGCAAGCCGACGGAGGCGCGAACCAACCTCCCCCTTTACAGAACTCACAATTTTTCTTTGGATGCAGGAACAAAGAATATACATGCTTCAAAGTCACAATCTTCATAACAACTGCGATACTGAAGTCTACTACCAGCTAAGAAAACTCTGGTATCATCTGCTATTTATTCTATTATGCATGGGACTAAGCCATGTCCCACACCTTGCCTGAGGCTAAGTCATGCCTGCATATTTGTATAAGGCTAAGCTCTGCCTTCATCTGCATGGGACTAAGACATGTCCTGCATCTTGCATGAGTAAGCTCTGTCTCCGTATATGCATGAGGCTAAGCCCTGCCTTCATATTTGCATAAGGCTAAGCTCTGTCCCGCATCTTGCATGAGACTAAGCCCTGTCCCGCATCTTGCATGAGACTAAGCTCTGTCTCTATATCTGCATGAGACTAAGTTGTGTCTCCATATTTGCATGAGGCTAAGCCCTGCCTCCATATTTGCATAATGATAAGCTTTTCCTTCATTTGCATGGGACTAATCCTTGTCCCGAATCTTGCATAAGGCTAAGCTCTGCCTTCATCTGCATGTGACTAAGCCATATCCCGCATCTTGCATGGGACTAAGCCTCTCCCCAATTTCGCATGAAACTAAGCTCTGTCTCCATCTACATGAGGCTAATCCCTGCCTCTATATTTTCATAAGGCTAAGCTCTACCTTCCAATTGCATGGGACTAAGCCCAGTCTCGAATCTTGCATGAGGCTAAGATCTGACTCCTATTTTTATAAGGCCAATCATTTCCTTTCTATTTGCAATACTAAGCGCTGTCTCTCCGACACTATCTATTTGCTCTTCTTTCGGGCTAAGCTCTGCCCTCAACTTCACAAGACTAAGCCTTGTCTTGTTGCTTTTGACATCATATTATTGCATCTCATGGGCTGAAATATCACCAACTTGTCCAAAGGCGTCATAGTCTAAAGGCATCATCCTCATAGTCGGAAGACACCATGCCATGACGTGAGGATCTCTCAAAGTTGCATATCATTATTCAAAGGCGTCATGGTTCGGAGGCACCATTTTCATGGCCCGAGAACATCATTTCATGGCCTGCGAATCCCTCACTGAATAATTCATTGACCAGGACATCATGGTCTAAAGACGTCATCCTAACCGTCCGTAGACAATTCTCATGGTCCAAAGGGAATCTGCATCATGTGTAAATTTCCACACAAATATATGCTCGTAGTATCTCTTTACTTGCAGGTGACCCGATAAGCAACCGTTATCCCAATAGGAGCAATCCCGCTCCAGTTCCTACAAATTATCTCAAACCTGACCACTCACTATAACCATTCTTCACATATCCCGAAATCTCATGACCGTCCTTGTGATAACCTCATCGATATACTCCGCCGATGAATCCAGAACTACACACGGCCTGATTCCTGTAAAACCGGGGATATGTAGGCAGCTCAAAAACCAGAGTGCGGCCTAAATCTCTCAAACCATCTCGCTCGGTCAAAATTGGCCATCATATCTTTACCCGACAACTATTTCATCCTTCCCGGGTAAAGAGGAGCAGTTGTTGACACCCAATTTTTCCATATAATATTTTTCAAAGTGCATATATACCTTCAAAACTATGCATTGGCATCAACTGATATTTTTCCATAAATTCTGTATTTTTTAAGGATTTTTATTAATTTATCCCAGTATTTTTTATTATATAAATAATTACTAATTGCATCACAAATGAATTTATAACAATTTCATGGCTTAATATTGCTATTTATGTTTATATTAGGTTTAAAATATTGCAAAAATAGCCACAATTACATTTTTTTGGTTACAGTTGCAATAACTTTACAATTATAGCCCATGCATGCATTATTATATTATTTTACCAGAATATAGCTTATTGTATTTTTAAAATGTTGAGTAATTATTTTAAAACATTTCTATGCATGAAAATTATTTTTTATAGTTTGTTAATTATCTTATAAAATATTTTTTATCAATTATGTGGGTATTTAACAAATAACCCTTTTTTATTTCAGACCGAACCCTTTTTACCAGCCCAAAACCCCTTTGATATTAACCCAAAAAGCCAGCCCAAATCCCTTTAGGACCAATCTGCCTACCCGACCCAATAACCGCTTTTCAATCGTGGCCGTTGATCCTTTAGATCAACGGTTCACATCCACCCTTACCTTAATTAATTCCTAACCTAACCCCTAACCCTTCTCATTCTCTCCCCCCCCCCCCCCCCCNCGTCATCATCTCTTTCGTCTCTCAACTCTCTCTCAACCTAGCCCTAACCCTAAACGCCGTCACCGACGTAAACCTCCTTCCTATGGTGCTTCTATGTCTTCTCCGACCAACCCTGGTCTTCTATACGCCATGGCTCTTTGACTTCATGAGCCCTTGAGAGGATCTCAAGAAAATCCAACTGGCTCCGGTTCGAAACTTGTTCACCGACCTGTCTCAAGCCATTTTCGTTTGTAAGTAAGGGATTTCTCCTTGTTTTATTACGAATCCATGGGTCTTTTGACCGATTCTCTTCATCTCTACTATTTTTTCTGAGAGCCCTAGTTCACTACTGCCTATTCTTCTTAGATCTTTATAGATCCGGGGTGATTCGAGTACTATTAAGTGTTTCCTTTAAAAATCTCTTGTTTTAATTAGCTATTTCGATTTTTAATCACTCTTCCTAAATTAGGGTTCGTCCTAAACTGTTTTCAAAGACTTTTCTGATTTCTAGGTGCTTAATTAATTGTTCTTTCATCATCGCGGCTGATTTTTGCAGGAATATTCAAACCCTAGTTGATTCTATATGATATACTAGTCTTCAATCTTTGCTTTGATACTTTGGGTGTTTCTGTGATACCAGTCGTATTGGTTTACCCTACTTTTTTGACTTAAATGTTTTCCCTGTTAAAACCCAGTATTCAGGGGGATTTCTACCCTAATTGACCTTTGCTAGGTTTCGAACCAATTTTCTTGTTAAATCCGATAATTCTGTGAAGTTTTACTCATTTATTTTCTATTTATGGAACCTGAGTGATTCTTCTGGTAAAATCAGTATTCTTTGGAGATTTTTACTCATTATTTTTGTAACGACCCGGCCGGTCGTTCCGTGAGATTAGCCATGTTTCCCCTATTTTTGATTTGTTATGTGCTAGTTAACCTAATTATGATGTGTTGGGTCAGTTGGTTTGGGTTTGGGGTGGTCGTGGCATGAACTGAGACACTTAGTCTCTTAAATTGGCTTAATAGTTGGAAAAGTTAACTGGGAGTTGACTTATTGGTAAATGAACTCGGAATGTAGATTTTATTGTTCGGATAGGTTCGTTAGGTGATTTGTGACTTAGGAGTGTGTTTGGAATGTGGTTTTGATGTCTGGAGTAGAACTATGGTTGAATTGGCGAAATCGAGTTTTTGGCGATTTTTGGTCGGTAGTGGAAAATTAGCTATCGGGGTCGGAATGGAATTCCGGAAGTTGGAGCACGTTTGTAGTGTCATTTTGGACGTGTGCGCAAATTTTTAGGTCATTCGGACGTGTTTTGGTTGGTTTCGGCATCGTTGGCAAAAATTTAGAAATCTCAAAGTTCATAGGCTTGAATCCGATGTTATCTTGGTGTTTAAGCGTTGTTTTAGGTGTTTCGAAGGCTCGACTAAGTTTGAATAAGGTTATGGGACTTGTTTGTCTTTTTGGTTGGGCTCCCGAGGGGCTCGGGTTGATTTCGGATAGTCATCGGAAGGATTAAAGTTGGAAAATGTAGCTGAAGGAGCTGCTGGTGCCAGGTTTCTAGTGTGGCCGCACCTGCGGAAGGGTAGCCGCAGGTGCGACACCACAGGTGCGAGGTGGCTAGCGTAGGTGCGATAATGGGTCAGGCTGGAGAAAGTCGCAGGTGTGAGAGTTGGACCGCACCTGCGAAGCCGCAAGTGCAGGTGATTCACCGCAGGTGCCAAAAATGGACCTTAAGTGAATTTTCGTAGGTTCGCACTTGGGACCGCAGGTGCGGAGAGAAGGCCGCAGATGCGGTTTCACTGGGTAGGAAGTATAAATACTTGCCTTTGCGAATTTTAGGCACTTTCATCATATTTGCATGCGGGCTGAGGTTTTTGGGAGCAAATTGAAGAGGGATTTCAAGGGATTTTTGTGGAGGTAAGTTTCTCGGACTAAAAAACTCGATTCTATGTTGATATTTGACGGATTAAGCATGGAATTAGTGGAATTTAATGGTATAAATTGGTGGTTTAGGGCTTGGGAAATAAATCGATACTTAAATTTGAGGAATTTAGGGGTCAATTGTGGTCGCATTTTGATGCATTTTATATGTATAGACTCGGGAAAGGATGAGGATTCTTATGATGCATTTTTTATAGAATTCCGAGACGTGGGCCCGAGGGTCGGGTTTGGCCAGTTTCGGGAATTTTGGATAAATTTGATAATTTTCGAGTGGGCCTTGTTCTTTTAGCGTATATTGATGATATTAATCTGGTTTTGGTTAGATTTGGAGCGATCAGGAGCCGATTCGAGAGGCAAGAGCATCGAGGATTAATATTTGGGCTGGTTTGAGTTAAGTAATGACTGTAAATCTTATCCTGAGGGTATGAAACCCCGGACTTCGTATTTTCCCACTATTTTTGGAATGGCGCACATGCTGGATGACGAGTGTATGGCGTGCACTAATTGGGGATTTGGACTTGGCCCTCCCCTTGGAAACTATTGAGTTGCGTATTTACTTTTAAATCATATGTTAAATCGTGTTTTCAGACTATTGTCATATTTAGGCTGTAAGCCATGGTTGGGGCCTTGTGCCGACCTGTTTAGACCCCATGGGGTCTTTTACTGCTTTTCCTCACTGTGTTGACTTATGATTTACACTCAGTCATATTATGTTTAACTAATTTCGAAACTCAGCCCTATTTACACTATTTTGAGATATAAATTGATGTTTTTGGGTCGAGTACCCCGTTTTACTGATAGCCCGAGGGGATTTTTTAGAGTTTCTGACTGAGTGATATCGAGGGCCTGATTATGAGGATATGATATGCCACGAGGTGGCTTGATATTAGCGCTTGGACTGAAGGAGCCCCTCCGGAGTCTGTACACAGCCCTAGTGAGCGAGTACATACTGAGTGCGAGTGCCGAGTGACGAGTGATTGGGAGGCATGAGTGACAGTGAGGATGCCCGAGGGGCTGATACTGAGTGCTTGTGAGGCATGCTGAGTGACTGATTCTGAGTGATGATTTTTCCGAGGGGCGGTTTATGATACATGTTTTGGCCCGAGTGGCTATTTATGATTTATTTCATTTTTCACTAAACTCTTGGGCATTATTTCTGAAGTTGTTGGAAATCACACTTTTCAAAGGTTTTTTACTGAGGTTGGCTTTTAAAGCATGTTGATTTTAAGTATACATTGTTGGTAGAAAGACTGTGCTTGTTATGAATTGATGATTTAATCCTCTATGTTCCTTACTGCTTACACTTTATTTATTTTCATTACTACTGAGTTGGCGTTCTCACATTACCCCCTGCACCCCTGTGTGCAGATACATGTGCTGGTACCGAGCGCTAGTTTTCTTCCCTCTTGCGGAGCCGGAGTTGGGACTTCGAGGTAGTTGTTCAGCGTCCGCAGCATCTCTTTTCCCATTTCTTTTTTTTGTATTTAGTTCCTCGTTCCGAATCTTGATGTATTATGATTGTAGGGGTTATTTTGTACTACTCGTAGATGCTCATGATGGTTGACTCCAGGTTTTGGGGCAGTGTATAAACTGTTTTATTCATTTTGTTGCTTTAAACTTCTTAAGTGAAAGCATTTTGTGAAATATCGTAATCGTTTTGGAAATTATAAAAATATCATGTCAGTATGTGATTGTTGGCTAGCCTAGTTCCATGTTATGCGCCATCACGGCCGGCTTAGGATTTGGGGTCGTGACAATTTCCTATTATTTTGCTATCTTAAAATTTATGTGCATAGATTTTATTTGTTTCCTTATTTATAACTCTAATTGGTCAAACTTGCCTTAATTAGTCGTCCGTATGATTTTGGAATTTTTACTAACTCCCTATTTGGTATAATTTGGATTCCTTGCCTTAATTAACACCCCTGTTGTTACCATTAATCAATTATCCCAAATTAANAGCCGACTTCTGATTCCTTTATCCTTAATCAAGAACACACGCTCACGCAAAATTATCTCTCTTCTCTCTCTTTCTGCTACTTGTGCTAACTGCTTGTCTAGCTGGTTGAAAGCCAAGGCTAGGCTGTGAAACTGCGCCTGCTTTACTTTCTGTATCTTGCTTCCTTAACTGGTATGTTCTTATTTCAATTCTGAAATTCAACCCTATGTGCTCCATAGTTGTTAAATCCATGCCTATTTTCGCACTAGTTTAATTGGCTATGTATTTAATTGTCTTCCTGTTTACTGCTTTGCTCAATATGCTGGAGTCTTACCCTCTCTTGCTCAAATATTTAGTCAGCATGTCTAGGTCTTATTTGTCTTGTATGATACTTGGCCAACATGCTTACTTGAGTTCTTGTTTACTTCCCTTGAATAGTATGCTCATGTCAGTATCATAGACTCCTAATGTATTTGGTTAATCCTAATTTTCATGACTGACTCTATGTAGTAGACCCATGTCTTCAACATAACCATTCTCATATTTTGTCTCTATGTTTTTTATCCATTACCACTTTAATTTCAAGTATGATCCCCTTTCTAATACTTCGAAGCAATAGTTTTTATGTTCTAGTTGCCAATCAGTTCCTATTTGTTCTGTGTACTGGCTGGTCAATGTGCTTCCCCTTTTACCTTGTTCATGTGTTTCTAACTTAAGCCTATATGTTCCCAATCCCCTGATCCCTGATTATAAAGTTGTTTGCCCCGATTTAAAGGTTTTCACTCGAAGGTTTGACCAGTTTTATTGAGTTTATTGGCTAAGGCCTGGCGTGAATAAATTGATGCAGTGCTGAGTTGCTAGTGATTTTATTCGGTTGTGATTCCCGCCATTTGGATTGCATTCTTTCCATTCTCTTTATGTATTTCTATTATGCTGTCTGTTTACTGTAATTATTGAATTTTCTTCCATATTATTCGATCGTATCGTTAAATATATTGAAAAATCTTTAGATAGATATTATGGTTCGGTCATTTATACATTTATGCCTTTTTACTTATTAGACCAGTGATGTCTTGACTAGTCCTTGTCACTACTTCACCGAGGTTAGTCTTGATACTTACTGGGCACCGTTGTGGTGTGCTCATACTACACTTCTGCACATTTTTGTGTGCAGATCCAGGTTATTGTTGTTAGTAGCTGCGTAGATCATTGTTGAGGAGACGCAAGGTAACCTGCTGCTACGTTCGCAGGCTTCGGAGTCACCTTCCTATTTTATTTCTATTCAACTGTACTTACTTATTCCTAGTCAGTTGTATTTAGATTTGATAGAAAAATTTCGTAGAGCTTATGACTTGTATTTACCGAGCTTTGGAAAATTGTAAACTCTGTCAAGATGTCTATATCGAGACTGTTATAATTCCTTTATTATTGTTGTCATTCAGCGGAAATATTAGACTTACCTAGTCCCTAAGACTAGGTTCCATCACGATACCCAACAGAGGGAAATTTGGGTCGTGACATTATTAAAGTATTCTTCCATTCCTTTGAAAATATGAAATTTCAATGAAAACTTTTGAGACCCCTATTTTTATAACAATTTCAACTCCTTTCAAAACATTTACCAAGCGAACTCAATCCCGTTCCTTCTCAAGGCAAACAATAAACATAAATCAATAATAATATCAACAAGGTATGATGTAAGCCTAAACCTACCCGGGCATAAGCATAGCTAGTAGCTACGTAAGGACTCTCGTCACCTCGTGCGTATGTAGCCCCCACAAATAGAAGCACATAATAATTTAGTTCACCTATGGGGTTAGTTCCCTCTTACAAGGTTAGAATGGAGACTAACCTCGCTCCAAAGTTCCTCCTCCGGCTCCCGAGCCTTTTCAATAACTCGAACTGATGCTTAATGCTTTAACACTAGTAATTAAATGTGCAAATCCATGAATATATACTCTAATAATCCTTATAATCCAATTTATAAAAAATTCCAATTCCGTTCTAAAAGTCGATAAAAAAACCCTGCCCGCGTGCTCGAATTCCAAATTTTTTTGAAGATAATCATTACCCATAACATTACGAACTCAAATATATAACTTATTCATAATTCCATGCCCAAATTCGTGGTCAAAATGCAAATTCTAGGTCTTCTACCAAAAACCCACCAATTTATACTAATTTCCATGTTTAAATCCTTATACAAACCATGTATTTAACTTATAATGAGTGGTAATCACTTACCTTGACATTGATGACGAAGCATGAGCTCCAAACTCGCTCCAAGACCGGCTCACATGGAGGAAATGAAGTGAAAATGAGCCAAGCCTTCGTTTTTAAAGAACACACTGCCCATCCCCGACTTTCGCACCTGCAGTCAAACAGCCGCATCCGCGCTTCCTCTTCTGCGGCCTCCCCTTCTGCACCACCGGTCCTTGCCGCTTCTGCGTCTACTGACATCAATCCTGCGCCATCGCAAATGCGCACATTTTTCTGCTTCCGCGGTTCTCAATGACCTTGGTTCATCCCACACCTATGATCCATCTCCCGCACCTGCGGGATCGCACCTGCGGCCCTCTTCACACAGGTGCGGTCACACTAGATGCCCAGCTGATTCAGCTCTTCCTCAACTTCAAATTTCAATCCGTTAACCACCTGGAATCCACCAGAGGCCCCGAGGATCCCGTCAAATCTCACCAACCAGTTCTAAAACCTAATGCAGACCAGCTCGAGGTCTCAAATCACAGCAAACAACACTAAAACCTTGAATCACACTCCAATTCAAGCTTTATGAACTTAAGAATTTCAAACTTTTACATCTGATGCCAAAACCTATCAAATCACGTCCGATTGACCTCAAATTTTGCACACAAGTCACATTCAACATTACGGACCTATTCCAACTTCGGGAATCGGAATCCGACCCCGATATTAAAAATTCCATTTTCGTTCAAACTTGTCAAAACCTTCAAATAACTTTAGCCAAATGACTCCAAATAGACCTATGGACTTCTGAATCCACTTCCGGACGCGCTCCCAATACCAACACCATATGGATCGATTCCCAGGCTCGGAGTACCAAACAGACATCGATAACGTGAAAATACACCTCCACCCCAAATTCTTGAAATTCTTCCAAAATGTTAACTTCCACAATGGGCGTCGAACGCTCCCGATCCGAACATACGCTCAAGTCTGAAATCGTCCTACGAACCTGGTGGAACCTCCAAATCTCGATTTCGAGGTCGTTTAATCAATAATTCACCTTAGTCAATTTTTCCAACTTAAAGCTTCTGGTGTGTGAGTTTTCTCTCTAAATCAACTCCGGACTTCCCGAAATTCAATTTCGACCGCGCGTGCAAGTCATAATACCTGAATTGAAGCTGCCCAAGCCTCATATCGCTGAATGACACGCTAGAGCTCAAAACGACCGGTCCGGTCGTTAGAGGTTTATTTTACTAGCTTACTTTAGTATTCTTTTAGAATGTATTTTCTCATTTTCAGGGTACTTTAATTTTGTGTTAATCTAGAATTCATGGATTATTAGGTTTTTTTCATACGTGTGAAGTTCTATCCACTATTTATGTTTTCAATGACTGTGTACTACTGAAACTGAAAAGGAAGTATGCTAACTTTATTCATTAAAAAAGTGGCATAAATTTTAAGTTGAATTATTAAATGATGATTGTGGATTTCTATGAGACATTTTTTCTTAATTGAGTCAGTTATACGTACAATGTCAATGTTAATGACTATTGTCAGTTGCTTATACTTTTATTTCATAACTCACACACTCAATGAGATAGGATACATACACGATGCGCGTACCCTGAATGATTATTTTATTAAAAGGTCTTTGATTTAACTAATTTTGCGAAAAACCCACGTCATTATTTTCGAAATTTATAATAAAATAGATTATAATATAGTAGTATGAGTCACACTTTAAAAATGCAAACATTAAAAATAATAAGAAAGTGTAACGACCCGATCGGTCGTTACGTAAAACCTGCATTTATAATTACTACTCTTGACTTGTCATAGGTTGATTATTCTATTATTGATGTGTTAGAGTCGATAGGCTTGGAATCGGAATGGTTAAATGAGAATTCAGTAACTTAGTCTTTAAAAGATAGCCTTATAATGGAAAAAAGTAAACTGAGAGTTGACTTCTTGGTAAACGACCTCAGAATGCGGATTTTATGGCTCGGATAGCTTCGTTAGGTGATTTGGGACTTAGGAGTGTGTTCGGAATATTTTTGTGATGTCCGATGTAGAATTAGGCTTGAATTGGCGAAAGTTAGTTTTTGGTGATTTCTGGTCGGTAGTGGAAAATAGGCTATCAGGGTCGTAATGTAATTCCAGAAGTTGGAACAGGTTCGTAATGTCATTTTGGACGTGTCTGCAAAATTTCAGGTCAATCGGAGTTATTTTGGATAGTTTCGGCATCATTGGTGGATTATAGAAATTTCAAAGTTCTTAGGCTTGAATCCGATGTAAATTTGGTGTTTTGATGTTAGTTTTGGTGTTTTGAGAGTACAACTAAGTTTGAATGACGTTATGGGATGTGTTGGTAACTTTGGTTGGGGTTTCGAGGGGCTCGGGATTGAGTTCGAGTGATTAACGGGCATTATTGGACTGAAAAACATTGTTGTTTATGGTGTTTTCACAGCTGAAGGTTGTTCACTGCGATCGCGTAGGTAGGAGTGCGATCACGTAGGGTTAAAATGGAGCAGGGTGAATTTGTTCAGTGCGATCGCAGAATACGGGTCGCGATCGCGTAGCTTTGGGGGTCAGTTCAGTGCAATCGCGTGGGGTTCATCGCGATCGCGTAGAGGAAAACTGGGCGCGTGCGGTTGGCTGGCGATTGCACTGTGCGATCGCGTGCACAATTCTGCGATCACGGAGGTCAGGAGCATTGGTCTATGCGATCGCATGGCTTGGACCGCGATTGCGGAGAGGAAATCACTAGGCATATTTAAATAAACCTTTCCACGACTTAAACCTTATTTTACACCATTGTTGGGCGGAAGAGAGCTTTTTGAACGAATTTTGAAGGAGAAAATCAGTGGGTTGCTTAGAGGTAAGTAATTTGATTATTAAAACTCGTTTATGGGTGATTATAGACCATAATCTCAGCGTTTAATTCATGAAAAACAATAGAAAAATGAGATTTTGGGGCTTGAGAATAAGAGACCTTTAGGGGTCGATTTGAGGGGTCAAACGGACCCCGATTTTGGTTTTATTTATATGTACGGAATCATGGGAGGATCAAGAACACTTTTCTGTAAAAATTTCTGAGTTTCGGGACGTGGGCATGGGGGTCAGGTTTTGACTAAATTCGGGGTTTTGAGCTAAATTGATATTTTTTGATTGGGATTCACACCTTAAGCATAAATTGATGATAAAAATCTGAACTTGGTAGATTTGGAGCACTCAGAGGCCGGATTTAGATGCAAAGGCACTGCGGAATAGTATTTTAGCCGGATTTGAGGTAAGTAACGTTTCCAAACTTGGTTCTGAGGGTTCGAAACCCTGAGCTAAATGATTTAGGACTATTATTGAGGTGACGCACATGCCAAGTGATGGGCGTGCGGGCGTGCGGGCGTGCGGGGGTGCACCGGATATTTGTGGCCTGGCTTATCCCATGGCCCCGCTTAGTGATTCTTCCGTGATGATATTTGTGCATCTATTAATGTGGTAATTGTGAACATGTTAGAAATCATGTTAAGTATAAATGCTAGGCTTCACGCCGAAAAAGCTAAAACCCGAGTGGTCGTATATTGTTGTCTCATGTTGTGATTATTTGATGTCATACACTCAGTCTTGTTATAGCATATCATTTCATATCTCAGTCTCAGTATTGCTAATTACATTCATATTTATCATTGTTTCGGGCTGATGGAGGCATTTGTGATCCATGTGAGTGAGACTGAAGAGTAATGACTGAGTGAGGCCGAGAGCCTGTTATTGAGACAGTTATGAGAATGGACTGCACACTGCAGTGATATTTAAACCATGTCTTCGTTGGCTTGATATGGCGCTTGGGCCACTAGAGCCCCTCCGGAGTCTTTACACCCCTAGTGAGCGCATATATTGAGGGATGGACCTTCCCTGGGCATGGATCTTGTCCGAAGTGATGAGGAATGGACCTTCCCTGGGCATGGATCTTGTCCGAAGTGATGAGGAATGGACCTTCCCTGTGCATGGATCTTGTCCGAAGCTAATGTTATGTGAGGGATGGATCTTCCCTGGTTATGGAAATTGTCTGACTGTTATATTCCGGAGATGGATCTTCTCCGTAGGGGCTGGATTGGCCTTTCTCCTCAGTACATAGTGACTACGGTCACCAGTGTTTATGCATATTCCGGAATGGAACTTCCCTGGGCCTGAGAGCCATATATAGTACTGAGTGGACTTCTTTGGGAGAGTTGGTGTCTGTCACTACTTCTCAGCCTATAGTTTGGGTTCGTCACTTCTGAGTTGGTGTACTCATGTTACCTCCCTGCACCTTGTGTGCAGATCCAGGTACATTAGGACCCGGTAGCGGATTTTGAGTTGCGGTCAGAGTTTCTAGTGGAGTTGTCGAGGTAGCAATTGGCGATCGCGACCTCGCCTTCTCTTTCTTTATTCCACCTATTTCATTTATATTTTGAGACTTTTCCCTTTTTCTTTACTTTATGTTATAGTAGCTCATGACTGAGTGACACCAGATCTGGGGATTGGAGGTTTAAATTTAGTTTTCAAATGTTGTTTTAAATTTCATATTTTTAATTTTTTTAATAAATTCATTTAAAAATCACATTTCTACTGGGAATTAAATTTAGCTTAATTAAAGAGTGAGGCTTGCCTGGTTCCACGAAAGGTGCCATCACGACTCCGGAATTGGGTCGTGACAAGATGGTATCAGAGTGCTAGGTTAAAAAGGTCTCATCAGTCATGAGCAGGTTTAGTAGAGTCTTGCAGATCGGTACGGAGACGTCTGTACTTATCTTCGAGAGGCTTCAGAACCTTTAGAAAAAATATCATATTCTTTGAATTCTGTCGTGCGACTCTATCGAACTCTGGAACTAAACTTCTGTTGTTTTCATTCTCTCACAGATGGTGAGGACTCGTGCTAATGATACTGGTGATCAGACACCAACAAGACCAGCCGGAGGTCGAGGCCGTGGACGAGGTCGTGGCAGAGGGAGGGGTGCATCCCGGTTAGCAGCCGGGGCAGTACCTGTGGACCTTCCCACTGCTCATGATCAGGTCCCCGCAGTTGAGGTCCCAGCGGGAGAGGCTTAGGAACCAGCAATGCCCATTGTGATTCCGGGTCTTCAGGAGACCCTAGACCAGATTCTGACGGTGTGAACTAGTCTGCAATAGGACGTCGCCGTGTCTATTGCTGCTACTTCTCAGGCCGGGGGAGGCACCCAGACTCCAGCTGCCCGGACACTTGAACAAGCTAACCAGGGGCTTCAAACACCTGGGACAGTCCCAATTCAGCCGGTTGCCCCAGCCCAGGATTATGTGGTCCCAGCTTTAGCTGATGATGAGTAGCGTAGGTTAGAGAGGTTCAGCAGACTCTAGCCTCCGATTTTTAGTGGTACTGAGGTCGAGGACGCCCAGGGCTTTTTGGACAAATGTTAGAGGATCCTTCGCACAGTAGGGATACTGGAGGCTAGTGGGGTCCCATTTACTACATTCCAGTTTTCAGGAGCTGCACTTGCTTGGTGGGAGGCCTATGAGAGGCGTAGACCTACTGATGCGACGCCACTTACCTGGCGTCAGTTCTCCATTCTATTCCTGGAGAAGTATATACTGCAATCCTACAGGGAGGAGCTGCATAGAGAGTTCGAACAGTTGCGCCAGGAGGACATGACTGTGACGCAGTATGAGATGAGGTTCTCCGAGTTGGCCCTTCATGCTATTTGGCTAGTCTCCACAGATAGGGAGAGAATCAGGAGGTTCGTTGATGGCCTCACTTATCAGCTTCGGGTTTTTTTGACTAGGGAGAGGGTATGTGGCGCTTCTTTTGAGGAGGTGCTTGACATTTCTAGAGAGATTGAGTTGGTTTGCCGCCAAGAGCGGATTGAGAGGGAGGCCAAGAGGTCTCGAGGATCTAGGAGTTTTGGTGGGGTTCCTTCAGGGGGTCAGCCTCAGCCCGACGGAGGCCGTCCATTCAGGCAGGCTCAGCCAAGTCGCTCAGGTTATCGTGATGGATCGGTTGGTCACGATCCTCATAGTTCGCATCAGGCGCAACCATATTTTAGTGCCCTGCCAGCTCAGAGTTCATCTTGGGCACCATCGGTTAAGAATTCATCTATGCCTGGTCCTTCCAGTGGTTATCCCGGTGCTAGGGGTTCCCTTCATTCCCCCGTTCCATTCTCCTAGAGAGGTTGCTTTGAGTTTGGAGATGTGGGCCATATTAAGAGGTTTTGCCCTCGTCTTGCGAGAGGTACTTATCAGCAGAGGAGTCAGCCCGTGGTTTCAGAATCAGTAGTTGCACCGCATGCCCAGGAAGCTAGAGGTGGGGGTCAGGCAGCTAGGGGTCGCCCAAGAGGGTGAGGTCGATTTGGTGGTGATCAGGTCCGATTTTATGCATTCCCGGCCAGAACAGATGAGGTGGCTTCTAATGCCGTAATCCCAGGTATTGTTTCAGTTTGTCATGAGAAACTTAAGTTTTTTATTGATTTCGTTTTTTCATATTCGCATGTTCATTATGAGTTAGCCCATTCTCTGGATACGCCCGTGAATCTGTTGTTACATCTGTTCATGTGCTCGCCCTTTATGGGTGATGTTGTTGTTACAGACCGCGTGTGTCGGTTGTGTATGGTACCTATTAGGGGTCTAGAGACCCGGGTATGTGCATCGTAAGGTTGTTCGGCTGTTGATGGCTTTTAGAACAACCCTTGGCACGTTCGAGGATGAACGTATGTTTAAGAGGCGGAGAATGTAACGACCCGATTCGTCGTTACATAAAACCTTCATTTATAATTACTATTCTTGACTTGTCATAGGTTGGTTATTCTATTATTGATGTGTTAGAGACGATAGGCTTCATATCGGAATGGTTAAATGAGAATTCAGTAACTTAGTCTTTAAAAGATAGCCTTATAAAAGATAGCCTTATAATTCAGTAACTGAGAATTGACTTTTTTGTAAATGACCTCGGAATGCGGATTTTATGGCTCAGATAGATTCGTAAGGTGATTTGGGACATAGGAGCGTGTTCGGAATATTTTTGTGATGTCCGGTGTAGAATTAGGCTTGAATTGGCGAAAGTTAGTTTTTGGTGATTTCCGGTCGGCAGTGGAAAATAGGATATCGGGGTCGTAATGGAATTTCGGAAATTGGAACAGGTTCGTAATGTCATTTTGGATGTGTCTGCAAAATTTCAGGTCAATCGGAGTTGTTTTGGATAGTTTCGGCATCATTGGTGGATTTTAAAAATTTCAAAGTTCTTAGGCTTGAATCCGATGTAAATTTGGTGTTTTGATGTTAGTTTTGGTGTTTTGAGAGTGCAACTAAGTTTGAATGACGTTATGGGATGTGTTGGTAACTTTGGTTGGGGTTCCGAGGGGCTCAGGATTGAGTTCGAGTGATTAACGGGCATTATTGGACTGAAAAACACTGTTGTTTCTGGTGTTTTCACAGCTGTAGGTTGTTCACTGCGATCGCGTAGGTAGAAGTGCGATCGCGTAGGGTTAAAATGGACTAGGGTGAATTTGTTTAGTGCGATCGCAGAATACGGGTCACGATCGCGTAGCTTTTGGGGTCAGTCCAGTGCAATCGCGTGGGGTTCATCGCGATCGCGTAGAGGAAAACTGGGCGCGTGGTGTTGGCTGGCGATTGCACTGTGCGATCGCGTGCACAATGCTGCGATCGCGGAGGTCAGGAGCATTGGTCTATGCGATCGCATGGCTTGGACCGCGATCGCGGAGAGGAAATCACTAGGCATATTTAAATAAACCCTTCCACGACTTAAACCTTATTTTACACCATTGTAGGGCGGAAGAGAGCTTTTTGAACGAATTTTGAAGGAGAAAATCAGTGGGTTGCTTAGAGGTAAGTAATTTGATTATTAAAACTCGTTTATGGGTGATTATAGACCATAATCTCAGCGTTTAATTCATGAAAAACTTTAGAAAAATGGGATTTTGGGGCTTGAGAATAAGAGACCTTTAGGGGTTGATTTGAGGGGTCAAACGGACGATGAAGAACACTTTTCTGTAAAAATTTCTGAGTTTCGGGACGTGGGCCTGGGGGTCGGGTTTTGACTAAATTCGGGTTTTTGAGCAAAATTGATATTTTTCGATTGGGATTCACACCTTAAGCATAAATTGATGATAAAAATCTGAACTTGGTAGATTTGGAGCACTCAGAGGCCCGATTTAGAGGCAAAGGCACTGTGGAATAGTATTTTAGCCGGATTTGAGGTAAGTAACATTTCCAAACTTGGTTTTGAGGGTTCAAAACACCGAGCTAAATGATTTAGGACTATTGTTGAGGTGACGCACATGCCAAGTGACGGGCGTGCGGGCGTGCACCGGGTATTTGTGGCCTGGCTTATCCCATGGCCCCGCTTAGTGATTATTCAGTGATGATATTTGTGCATATATTAATGTGGTAATTGTGAACATGTTAGAAATCATGTTAAGTATAAATGCTAGGCTTCACGCCGGAAAAGCTGAGACCCGAGTGGTCGTATATTGTTGTCTCATGTTGTGATTATTTGATGTCATACACTCAGTCTTGTTATAGCATATCATTTCATATCTCAGTCTCAGTATTGTTAATTACATGCATATTTATCATTGTTTCGAGCTGATGGAGGCATTTGTGATCCATGTGAGTGAGACTGAAGAGTAATGACTGAGTGAGGTCGAGAGCCTGTTATTGAGACAGCTATGAGAATGGACTGCATACTGCAGTGATATTTAAATCATGCCTTTGTTGGCCTGATATGGCGCTTGGGCCACTAGAGCCCTTCCGAAGTCTTTACACCCCCAGTGAGCGCATATATTAAGGGATGGACCTTCCCTGGGCATGGATCTTGACGAGGTAGCAGCTGGCGATCGCGACCTCGCCTTCTCTTTCTTTATTCCACCTATTTCATTTATATTTTTGGACTTTTCCCCTTTTCTTTACTTTATGTTATAGTAGCTCGTGACTGAGTGACACCAGATCCGGGGATTGGAGGTTTAATTTTAGTTTTCAAATGTTGTTTTAAATTTCAGATTTTTAGTTTTATTAATAAATTTGTTTAAAAATCACATTTCTACTGGGAATTGAATTTAGTTTAATTAAATAGGGAGGCTTGCCTAGTTCCACGACAGGCGCCATCACGACTCCGGAATTGGGTCGTGACAGAAAGAAACATTAGAAGACAAAATATATTTTAAGTTAGTTGCCATTAATTAATTTTCTTTCTGGTATTCATTCAAATAAATGATAACTCCCTATACTTTTCTGTGTACAAAGTTACTTATTTTAAAACATTAACTTAATGTAGACATTTTAACACTTAGCATTAGATAATTTGATTTTCATGTTATTCATATACACATATTTTACTAATTGACGCTAACCGCACGTGCAAAGCACGTACACTAAAGCTAGTTGGTTACAAATATATGATTACTAATTAGTGTATATTCAAGAAAAAATATGAATTTTAAATACCAAATCTAATATCATTTATACTTATAAAAATCATTTATAGGCATATATTTATTATATTAACTTTTAAGTTTTGATAATTATTTCATTTAAACTTTAATCTAACTGTGTAAATACACTTGTGAAACCAAATAGTATGCTTATTACTACACTGTAATCACATTATGACAAACAAACAGCTCGTCGTAATTACTAGGTTGTATAATCACTACCCTGGTAATCACACCAACTCCAGTTACTAGGCGGCTTTCCAAACAGACCCTAACAGATTTCTTAGAATTTGCTGTAAAATTAACACTTAGGCCACGTGCACCTCACCTGGATTTGGAAAACAGGGGAGTAATATTTCTCCGGGTTAAAGCTTATTCCCTTTTTTTCATTATTCTGACTTATGACTAAGAAAGACTTTGAGCGTGTTTGGTATAACGGAAAATGTTTTTGTGGAAAATATTTTTCAAAAAAATGTTTTCTTGAAAAAAAAGTAGTAATCTTATTCATTTTTCGGTGTTTTGGTATGAAAATTAGGAAAATAACTTCTCAATAATGTTCATGAATAATTTAGATACAATAAACATGAAGCCACAAACTTTCAAACCAATAACCTTCAGAACCCAAAAATTTCATAAACTTCTGAACCGCTAAACTTTCGAAATCGCAAAATTTGGAACCCTTAAACTTTATAGTTTCTAAACCCGTAAATTTCCAAACACATAAATCTGAACTCATAACTTTGGAACTTGGAAAATTTTGAACCTATAAATTAAAAAAGATGAAAAAAACTAAAACTGAAAATATATTTAAAAAAAATTCCGGCGAGGGGATGGGAGGGGGGAAGAGGTGTGCAGAAAAACAAAAACAGAAATTTGAAATTACAAAAAAAAAAGTAAAAAAAAAACTTTTTTTGTGCGGGGTAGGTTTAGTACGCGCACTCCGACCTATGGCTTTTCGATGATTTCGATCAGACAGAAGCTGAGAGTGGTGCTCTAGCTCCCACTGAGCTCTCCTCATCGGCGAGGATGGGGAGGGGAGAGCAGTTGGGTGGAGGGTAGAGAGGGGAGGGGGTGGGGTGGGTTTGCAGAAAAACTGAAAAAACAAAAAATTTGAAATTACAAAAAAAAAAAGTAAAAATTCCTTTTGGGGGTTGGGGGGGAGGTAGTAGGGTGGGTGGTGAAGGAAAAAAAATTAAAATTTGAAAGAAAAAAAAAAGCCTTTTTGGAAAGAGGTAGTGGAGTGGATGTGGGAATGTGGGGTGGGTTGGTGAGGGTGGGGAATGGGGTGGGGAAGAGTTGAGAAGGAGTTTTGGCAAATTTTTCTCTTATCTCGATAAGGAAAATATTTTTCTCCAATTGGAGGAAAATGAGCTCATAAGAAAAATCTTTTCCAAAACTTTTAACCAACCAAACATGGAAAAATTGGAAAATATTTTCCGAAAAATGTTTTACTTCGTACCAAACACACCCTTTATCTCGTCTTTGTGGCTTTCTCAATAGCTAGTAGCAAAATTTTTCATTTATGAGATTTTCACTATCCTATCAAAAAGCAAGGCGACATTGGAGCATTAGAAGACCATCCATACCATATAAGCATGTACTTCATCTATTCAACTCTCTCATATGTATATTTCAACCCTTTCAATCGCCTTCACTAACTTCTGAGTTCCTTCCTCCTCTGTACTCATCTCAACTGCACCTAATCTTATATCCTCCTTACCATCAATTGTCATTGCATCAACAAACACCGTCGAATTGGTGGAAGTTGGAAATATAGAAGTTTGGAGATTTGAGAAGTTTGACCGAGAGTTCACTTTGTGGTTACGGGCTCAGATTTTGGATTCGAAAGTTGGAATAGGTCTGTTGTATCATTTATGACTTGTATGCAAAATTTGAGGTCAAACGGAGTTGATTTGATAGGTTTCGGCATTGATTGTAGAAGTTGGAAATCCATTAGTTTCCTTAGGCTTGAATTGGGGCGCGATTCATGTTTTTATGTTGTTTGATGTGATTTGAGGCCTTGACTAAATTCGTATCATATTTTAGGACGTGTTTGGTATATTGGGTTGATGTTCTGGAGGCCTCGAGTGGATTTCAGATGGTTAATGGATTCGAATTTGGATGTAGAAGATTGCTGAAGTGTTTCAGGTCTAGTGTGATTGCACCTGCGGGGGATTTGGTCGCAGGTGCACGACCGCAGAAGCAAAGTTGACAATGCAGGTGCGGATTTCATTGGGGCTGAGTGGATGCGCAAGTGCGAGGTTTTGTCCGCTTATTGCGGGATCAAAGATGCGGGAAGTAGAGCACATTTCCAAATATGGTGAGGGGCAAAAGCTTCCGTAGAAGCGGAGAGGAGGTCGCAGGTGCAACTCCGAATAAGCTTGAGTCATGTCTGCAGAAGGAAGGTAGGGGGCCTTCATGGAATCCGTAGAAGTGGAATTTTTGGCCGCACCTGCGGGACCGCAGAAGTGGTTAAGTGAACCGCAGGTGCGAAGGAACTAACAATGTATTAATTCGAAGGGTTCTGAGAGTTCTTCATTTAGTGGACTTTGCAAGCTCGGTTAGAGGCTATTTTTGAGAGGGGTTCCACTATATTTCAAGAGATAACCAATTTTTGGTCATTTTTATCTATTAATATTGAATACACATTGATTTGATGTTTTTGAGGTGATATTTGGGAATTTTTTACCTTTGGAGAGTAAACTTTGGGAGCTTAAGTGACAATTTGAGGTTCGAATTGGGTGTTTTGGGTGTGGTTAGACTCGTTATTGAATGGGTGTTCGGATTTGGTAAATTTTGTTGGATTCTGAGACATGGGCCCGGAGTTTACTTTTGGATTGACTTTTTGACTTTTGTTAAAGAAAATTTCTTTATCATGTGGGATTAATTCCTATAGCTTGTATTGATTGTATTAAGTTGTTTCTGGCTAGATTCGAGTCGTTTCAGAGGCCGATTCGCGAGGCGAGGTCTTGTTGGAGTAGGGATTTGCACGGTTTGAGGTAAGTAACACTTCTAAACTAGGCTCTAAGGGTATGAATCCATAAACTACATGTTATATGGTTGGTGTTGAGGTGACGCGCATGCTAGGCGACGGGCGTGTGGGCGTGCACCGCAGTAATTGTGACTCAGTTGATTCTGTGGATCTGTGTAGTTATCTAATCTTGTTATTATTCATGTATTCTGCATGTTTTAGAGAATTGAGTTGTGATTCATGTTAGAAAATATTTTTAGGCTATAGGCTATATGTTGATACTGTTGGGACCCACATAGGTCATTTTTGTTGTTGAGTTATTTGCTTAAATTGCAGTTACGTGCTCATTCGCTTGTTACATCATGTATCATTATTTTGGGCTGATTGGCATGAGTTTTGTGAGCATAAAAGAATGGAGAGATTGATGACTGAGTGAGGCCGAGTGCCTGATTGTGAGTGTTAATCGGGTTGCACGCCGTATCAAGCTTTATTGATTCATGATGGGATCGGGATGCACGCCGCAGCATGCCATGATTGGCTTATATTAGCGCTTAGGCAGGATCCACCCCTCCGGAGTCTGGCATACCAGTTGTGAGCGTGCTAGGTGAGGATGAATACACCGAGACTATGAGCATATGACTTTATCACTGTGTTGCATTACAATTGACATGCATACTTGACATGTAGATATCGAGATGTGTCATACTTTATATTAGTCCTACTTAGCATATTTTATCCTTGTTGTGCTCAAACCTCATAAAACTAAAAAGCATGTCTTCATTTCTGTACAGTCTACAAACTAATTATTGGATTTCTCTCTGAGTTATTACTGTTATTATCTGGATTTGGACTTTACATATATGAGCTCGTCACTGCTTTCATCCCAAGGTTAGTCATGTTACTTATTGAGTACATTGGGTCGGTTACACTCATACTACACTTTGCACTTCGTGTGTAGATCCAGGCGTATCCGGACACAACGGTTGCTAGATATGGAGCTTCATCTTCTTGGAGACTTTTAAGGTAGCTACTTTGGCATCCGTAGACCTCGACTCTCTTTCATTTTAGTTTATTTAGCACGGTTCTATATTTCTAGACAGTAGTATTAGCAGTTTGACTGTGTTGACATCCGAATTTTGGTAATTTTATATTGAGTCGCGGTATTTCTTATCGGTCATTTATGAGAATTTCACTGTTAAAAATTTCATTATGTTTTCAAATTCAAAAGCGTATTTATTTATAATTGTTAGCTGCCTAGTTCTGTGATAGGCGTGACAAGTTGGTATCAGAGCCTAGGTTACATAGATCTCACGAGTCATGAGCAGGTATAGTAGAGTCTTGCGGATCGGTACCAAGACGTCTCTACTTATTTTCGAGAGGCTACCAAATCATTAGGAAAACTTCACTTTCTTGTATTATTTTCGAGTTGTTATGTTGATTCCGAAAACTAAACTTCTATTATTCTATTCTCTCACAGATGGTGAAGACGCGTGCTACCGGATCGGGTGGACGCCCACCAGTACCACCAGCTATGGCCGTGAGAGGTTGGGGTCGCGGTAGAAGCCAAGGTTTAGCTCGTACAACACATAGAGCAGCACCTGTAGATCCACCAGTTGCTCTAACTCAGGAGCAGATCCTAGATGTGATTGAGCTAGTGGAACCAGCTCAGCACCAGTTGTGCCCATTGTGATTCCCACTACTAAAAAATGGGTCTATGGCAACAGATGTTTTGCAATGATTCAAAAATGTTACTATAGATAGGTTATTGGAACTGTTTTAACCGTTGCGATATTACATTGGTGCTACCAGCACACTTTGGCTATAAAACCGTTGCATTTAGGTAAAAATTATTCCCATACTATTTTATTTTTTGCAACATTTGTTTTAACCGTTCCAATAGATACATTTATTGGAACGGATCTTGAAAAAAACTCAACCGGAACGGTTGTTATTTCCATCTTGAAATTTTGCTCCTAAATTTCCGTAAACCCGCGCTTTTGAACCCCTATTTTTACATTTTTTAATTAATATTATTTCATAAAAACCCCATTTATTTTTTCTCCTAAGTAATATGCCCTAGCCTCTTTCTCCGATCCCCTTTTAGCGTACCGCTAGAACCTCTGTCCACTAATATCCGCCATCGACCTCCGTCTCACCTGCCAATACCCCGCCGTCAACCTCCGTCAACACTAGCAAAACCTCAATTTTCTTTTTCCTCCACCTATAAACTTTATCTCCTCCACCAGAAACAGCAACCATTCAATTAATAAAAGCTCTATGGTTCAAATAGTCTCAAAATTCTAGGTTTTTTTCTCGATTAAGCTCGACTACAACTCCTTGTTCTCACTGAGCCTTAATTCTAGGTTTTCGCTCGACTCTCTCAAATTTTTTGATTTATTTTGCATGCTCTTCTTTTATTCCTTCTGTAATTTCTCAATAGTTGAGTTGTTACTTGCAGATTCCATTAGCGAGGATGAAAATGCAACTGATATTTGTTGGATAAATAATTGTAAGTTTTCTTAAACTCTTTTAAATATAAACTGTTGTGATTTTGGATGAAAATTTCAGTTTTAATGTTCCTTTTTACTCGATTCAGTGATTTTATTTTATTTTTTGGAGTAATTGAGTAATGTAGTTGATTGAATGGAGATTCAAATCTATATGACACAACCAGGAAAACATATTTATTCAGAATTAACAATTACTGGAACTTGGGGTTTTAGGTTTTTATGGATTTTCTTAGTTATTGTTTTCATGTAAAATTTTTGTGTTACAAGGCTTTTCTGTTGCATATTTGTCTCTACATCTATGATTTAAGAATAATCTTGTCTTTCTAATAGTTTGATGCTTTTGTTTGAAACCAATATAGAATTCAACGAATCTGTTGGAGTATTTTAATCCAATAGATCTTGAGTCTATATTTATTGTTAATGATTTAGGGAAATGAAGGGTCTAGTCCATCTGTAACGACCCAGCTGGTCGTTCCGACAGTTATAGCCATGTTTCCCTCATTTCTGCTTCCTTATGTATTATTCAACTTTATTTTGTTGCATCGAGTTGGTTGGTTCGGGTCTGGAGTGGTTTTGGAGTGGAATGAGACACTTAGTCTCTATTTTAGAAGGTTAAGTTGGAAAAGTCAACTGGATGTTGACTTATGAGAAAACGATCTCAGATTGGGATTTTTATGGTTCAGATAGCTCCATTAGCTCATTTTGGACTTATGAGAATGTTCGGAATGTAATTTGGAGGTCCATGGTAGAATTAGGCTTGAATTGGCGAAATTAAAAATTTGGTGATTTCCGGTCGGCAGTGGAGAATTAGGTATCGGGGTCGGAATGGAATTTCAGAAGTTAGAATAGGTTTGTATTGTCATTTGTGATGTGTGTGCAATAATTCTGGTCATTCGGATGTGATTTGATAGGTTTCGACGTCGTTTGTGGAATTTGAAAGTTTAGAAGTTCTTAGGCTTGAATCCGAGGGTAATTTGGTGTTTTCATGTTGTTTTGAGTGTTTCGAAGGTGTGACTAAGTTCGTATGATGTTGTGGGACTTGATGGTATTCTTGGTTGAGGTCTCAGGGAGCCTCGGGTGAGTTTTGGGAGGTTAACGGATCACTTTTGGAATTTTCATTATTGCTGATAATTACTGGTGCAACTTTCTGCTTTCCTTATATGCGATCATGCAGGTAGGTCGGCGATCGCATAGGATTATTTGGAGCAGAGGCGAGTTTGTGATATGCGATCGTAGAGTTTGGAATGCGATCGCGTGCGTGTGAATATGTGCTTCGCGAACGCGTGGCCAATACCGCGTTCGTGTAGAAGTAATCGAGCTGTGAGGAGGAGAGGTGGATTTTCTATGCAATCGCGTAGGTTGGGGAAGCAGTGATCCGTGATTACATAGGGTTAATGTGTGGTCAGTCAATTTTGTGTTTCGCGGTCGTGAGGAAAATTCCGCGATCGCGATGAAGGTATACCTAGGCAGATTTAAAAGATTCAAAATGAGGGTTTCGACTTTATATCATAAAATCGAAGTGGGAGCTCGATAGAAGGCGATTTTTAGAGAGATTTTTGCATAGGTGTTTGGGGTAAGTGATTTATATCTAATTTTGGTCAAATTCCACTATTGATACCTAATTTTTTCCTCAAATTATTTTAAAATTGCATTGGTATTTTTCCATAATTTTTCATATTTTTTATCAATTTATTTCTAGTTTATTCAGTACTTTTATATCCAATAATTACTCATAAATTACATTAAAAATAATTTCAAAATATTTTTATCTCAATATATCATTTTTAATTCTATTACGAAAAAAAATCACCGCGTGAGTTGAGAGCTCTGGCGATTAGGCGATTAGGCGATTGCGAAGACTGCCTCGCGAAGCTTTTGCTAGCCATTAATGGCTGCTCAAGCCACTGGCCAGCCTCCTCCTGAGGTTGGTCAGTCGTCAAACAACTCCCCACAGCCTCCCCAACCACCCACAATCGAAAATACAATCCCAAACTACGCAAATCTCCTTAAACCTAGTGCATTAAATGCCCCCATGCAGCCTGTTCCTAACGTACCTATCAAACCTATCGAATATCTTCATGGAGAGCCAATTGTTCGATGGAAGAAGCATGAAGTAAAACAATCTATTGCCCAGCAAGGTTTGAATCTGGCAGTATTGGGTAAGTTTTCTTATGGAAGGCCTGGTATTCATGATCTACGTAAAGTTTTGCCAATCCAGTGTGATTTGAAAGGTCCTTGTTCAGTTGGGCTTATTGAGGACAGTCATGTTTTAATTAAACTATCATTGATGGAGGATTATATTCATCTCTTGTCCAAGCCTGCGTATTATGTGAATATTCAGAATGTGATGTGGCAGATGAGATGTACCAAATGGAACCCTTGGTGGAAGGCAGATGAGGAAACACCAATAGCTATTGCGTGGATATCATTCCAAGATTTACCACCTAATTTTTTTGGTAAGGAGTTTGTATTTTCTCTAGCTAGGGCAGTTGGTAAGCCACTACATGTTGATTTGGCCACTCAGAATGGTACTCGACCAAGTTGTGCAAAGGTAAAAGTCGAGGTGAATCTACTAGCCTCTCTACCTCAAAGGATCAAGATTATAGAAGAGGAGGATGAAACTGGGCCTGAGGAATCTAAGTGGATCAAAATAAGGTATGACTATATGCCTAAGTATTGTAAATCATGTAAGAAGCAAGGGCACAAAGAAGAGGATTGTTGGGTANTTGCGCAAGATGGATGACTAAGTATATCAAGGGAAGAAAGAGATTGGAGGGGTTCAAAACAATGAGAAGGCAGTGGTGGTGGGTAGTGGAATTACTGGCACTGCTGCTAACACAACTAAGGTATTAGCAAGTGGGAAGGTGTTTGGGAAACCAGTGGCTAATCAGGAATGGATGCAAACTCGAAAAAATAAGTACCAGAGGGATAAAAGGGGGTATATAATTGAAGAGAGTCAAGGAAAGGATGATATCAATCTTAAGGGAAAGGCCAAAGTTTAAGAAGTGGTAATCAGGAACAAGTTTGATGCATTGGCAATTGAAGATAATGGTAGAACTACACTAATGATCGAGGATAGAATGGGGGAGGAAGGTGACAATGGTAGAAGGGAAGAACAAGGAGAGAAAGATGCCAATAATGAGAAGGAGAATATTTCTGGGAATAAAATTTCTAATCCTTTGTGTTCAGGGATTAGGATTGAAGTTCCTAATCCAACTGGTGAAAGGAAACAAGCAGACCTAAAACGAATAAAGAAAGAAGCAGTGGATAAAGTATTGGAAAAGGTTAATCTTGAAAATCAGGAGATTCCTTATCCTACAAAAGAACTTCATGATGTCTCTCTTAAGATTGACCCTAAACCAATTGAGTCTAGGTAGGAGCAAGAGGCTAGGAAGGAAGCTACTATTGATTGGGTGCATAGAAGGTTTGGGACGAGTAAGGAGGAGTTAAGACAAGGTAATGTTACTTTCAATCAGTCTTGCCAGGAGATTCCATCAAACAAATATGAAGATACTGGAGATCAGGAGGATGACAATGAAGTGAATTCAAAGAAGATATTATGGAGTGAGGAGGCAGAGGTAAGGGATGATCACCTGGAGAACACAATTGAACATGAGGTGCAAGTTATAAAAACTGTCAATGTTAAGGGAGCTACAGTAAACCCTAGCAATCCTAAAACTAGGGTTGAATGTGGTTTAAATTCTACACACCAACAATTAGTGAAAGTACCTGGGAATGAAAAAGGATCACTTCAAGATGTAGGAATGCAAGGAGGATCAGCTTCAAAGACTCAGAGTGAGAAGGGAGGCAATGGAACAGTAAAAAACAGTTTTTTGAGGAGGTTTTGGCTTATGTTGATGGGGTTCCGGTGTTTACATTGATGAATGAGAATCATGGGAATGTTCATATGGAGGTAGATAAGGATACAGTGTGCAAAGAACAACAATTGGATCATGGGAAGGGGACTGATCTCAATGGAACAGTAACACAGGCAGATTTTGCCAGTTTTGCTACAGTGAACCCTAGATTGGATGCTGTTTATGAAATTCAATTCAAAAAGATGCAGGAGAACACAAGGATTATGGAAAGGAATGATGAGAAATATAAAGAAGCTATGACACCATATGAACCACGTGAACATGCCATAATTTCTAAAGAATCTGGGGATTGTGATGCATGTACCTTTGAAGTCTCCTACTCAGGTATTGCATGATCTGATAACTCATAAAGAAATGCCAATGGAGATTCAGAATGATCTGGTGAAACAACAACAACAATTTGAAGAGGATGAAGATGGTGAATCAACAGCAGAAAATTTCAAGGAAGCAATGAGGGAAGGAGATGTATCTCCTAGGGCAGCTTCTAGAAGTGGGAATAAAGGTAAGAAGAATAACCAGAAAGAGCAACAACAACCTACAAGGATATTTCCTAGAAGGGCATCTTCTACAACTACAAGATGATGATCAATTCCTTGATTTGGAATATAAGGTCTGTAAAAACTCAACAGGCCTTTCAGAGGGTTATAAATATGCAAAGGGAACATAGATTTTTTATTGTTGCACTTATGGAGCCATTTCAAAAGAAGAGGTTCATTCAGAATTATAGAAGAAGCTTAGGTATGGATGCAGCAATTTCAAATGTTAATGGGGAGATTTGGTTGTTTTTTGATGCAATGGTGGAATGGAAGTTGGTGATTGATACTGAGCAACAAATGACAATCAAACTATATCATCAGGAACTTGGTAAGTTTATCATGATGACATTTGTATATGCTAAGTGTTGTGCAATGGAAAGATTGGCATTATGGGATAATCTTTACTACCTAGCTAGTGACATGGATATGCCATGGCTAGTGGGGGGAGACTTCAATGTTGTTCTTGGTGAAGAGGAGAAGATAGGGGGTCTGCCAGTTTATCCCCCAGAATATGAAGACTTTGCATTCTGTGTTAACTCTTGTGGCTTGTTTGATCTTGGATACAAA
>ML325588.1:0-23266 GCA_005239505.1 Nicotiana paniculata
CTTTTCATTTTCTTGAGTCAAGAGTACCGAAAACAGCTTCTCTACTTCCTAAGGATGAGGTAAATTCTGCGAACAAACTATCGTCCCCATACCCCATTTGTGGGACTCTACTATGTTTGTTGTTATTGTTATTCTTTCAAGATGTAGATAAGTAAAGGATTGATTTCCTACAAAAGGTATGCTACTTTCTTCAATTTACTCTATTATTTGTTCTGATTTCGGAAATCAAATTGTATCTCGTCTCAATTTTTTTCGTCCATCGCGGTCAAAGTATCCAAAATTGTCTGAGCGGATCCGGTATGGATCTCATATCCACACCCATACTAGTGTCGTGCTGTCATGGATGCGGCACTTAAACTGCGGAGATGAGTGAGGAGGAAATAGATTGCTACTATGATGATATGGATCCTAGTATAGATGCGGGTGCGGGGTTCCAGCTAAAAATAAAAAAAATATAAATATAAAACATCTTTAAATTATGAGATATTTCGTAGAATACTTACATATAGCTTGTAAAAATTGTAGATTTCTTTTTTTATTCTCAAGTTTAGAAATTTTGTGGAATACCAGCTTTCTGGCCTTTGTGGTTAATACTGCTTGTTTCTATTGTTGCTTTTCTTTTTCTTGAGTCAAGAGTACCGAAAACAGCTTCTCTACTTCCTAAAGATGAGGTAAGTTCTGCGTACAAACTATCATCCCCATACCCCATTTGTGGGACTCTACTATGTTTGTTGTTATTGTTATTCTTTCAAGATGTAGATAAGTAAATGATTGATTTCCTACAAAAGGTATGCTACTTTCTTCAATTTACTCTATTTTTTGTTCTGATTTCAGGAAACAAATTGTATCTCGTCTCAAATTTTTTCGTCGATCGTGGTCAAAGTACCCAAAATTGTCTGAGCGGATCCAGTATGGATCTCATATCCACACCCAAACTAATGTCGTGTTGTCACGGATGCGGCACTTAAACTGCGGAGATGAGTGCGGAGGAAATATATTGCTACTATGATGATACAGATCCTAGTATAGATGCGGGTGCGCGGTTCCAGCTAAATATAAATCAAAAAAATATAAATATAAAATATCTTTGAATTATGAGATATTTCGTAGAATATAGCTTGTAAAAATTGTAGATCTTTTTTTATTCTCAAGTTTAGAAATTTTGTGGAATACCAGCTTTCTGGCCTTTGTGGTTAATATTCCTTGTTTCTATTGTTGCTTTTCATTTTCTTGAGTCAAGAGTACCGAAAACAGCTTCTCTACTTCCTAAGGATGAGGTAATTTCTACGTACAAACTATCGTCCCCATACCCCATTTGTGGGACTCTACTATGTTTGTTGTTATTGTTATTCTTTCAAGATGTAGATAAGTAAATGATTGATTTCCTACAAAAGGTATGCTACTTTCTTCAATTTACTCTATTTTTTGTTCTGATTTCGGGAATCAAATTGTATCTCGTCTCAAATTTTTTCGTCCATCGTGGTCAAAGTACCCAAAATTGTCTGAGCGGATCCAGTATGGATCTCATATCCACACTCATACTAGTGTCGTGTTGTCACGGATGCGGCACTTAAACTGCGGAGATGAGTGGGGAGGAAATAGATTGCTACTATGATGATACGGATCCTAGTGTAGATGAGGGTGCGGGGTTCCAGCTAAAAATAATTCAAAAAAATATAAATATAAAATATCTTTAAATTATGAGATATTTCGTAGAATACTTACATATAGCTTGTAAAAATTGTAGATTTCTTTTTTTATTCTAAGGTTTAGAAATTTTGTGGAATACCAGCTTTCTAGCGTTTGTGGTTAATATTCCTTGTTTCTATTGTTGCTTTTCATTTTCTTGAGTCAAGAGTACCAAAAACAGCTTCTCTACTTCCTAAGGATGAGGTAAGTTCTGCGTACAAACTATCGTCCCCATACCCCATTTGTGGGACTCTACTATGTTTGTTATTGTTATTCTTTCAAGATGTAGATAAGTAAATGATTGATTTCCTACAAAAGGTATGCTACTTTCTTCAATTTACTCTATTTTTTGATCTGATTTCGGGAATCAAATTGTATCTCGTCTTAAATTTTTCGTCCATCGTGGTCAAAGTACCCAAAATTGTCTGAGCGGATCCAGTATGGATCTCATATCCACACCCATACTAGTGTCGTGTTGTCACGGATGCCGCACTTAAACTGCGGAGATGAGTGGGGAGGAAATAGATTGCTACTATGATGAACGGATCCTAGTATAGATGCGGGTGCGGGGTTCTAGCTAAAAATAATTCAAAAAAATATAAATATAAAATATCTTTAAATTATGAGATATTTCATAGAATACTTACATATAGCTTGTAAAAATTGTAGATTTCTTTTTTATTGTCAAGTTCAAAAATTTTGTGGAATACCAACTTTCTGGCATTTGTGGTTAATACTGCTTGTTTCCATTGTTGCTTTTCATTTTCTTGAGTCAAGAGTACCGAAAACAACTTCTCTACTTCCTAAGGATGAGGTAAGTTCTACGTACAAACTATCGTCCCCATACCCCATTTGTGGGACTCTACTATGTTTGTTGTTATTGTTATTCTTTCAAGATGTAGATAAGTAAATGATTGATTTCCTACAAAAGGTAAGCTACTATCTTCAATTTACGCTATTTTTTGTTCTGAATTCGGGAATCAAATTGTATCTCGTCTCAAATTTTTTCGTCCATCGTGGTCAAAGTACCCAAAATTGTAAGCGGATCCGGTGTGGATCTCATATCCACACCCATACTAGTGTCGTGTTGTCACGGATGCGGCACTTAAACTGCGGAGATGAGTAGGGAGGAAATAGATTGCTACTATGATGATACGGATCCTAGTATAGATGCGGGTGCAGGGTTCCAGCTAAAAATAATTCAAAAAAATATAAATATAAAATATTTTTAAATTATGATATATTTCGTAGAATACTTATATATAGCTTGTAAAAATTGTAGATTTCTTTTTTTTATTCTCAAGTTTAGAAATTTTGTGGAATACCAGCTTTCTAGCCTTTGTGGTTAATACTGCTTGTTTCTATTGTTGCTTTTCATTTTCTTGAGTCAAGAGTACCGAAAACAGCTTCTCTACTTCCTAAAGATGAGGTAAGTTCTGCGTACAAACTATCGTCCCCATACCCCATTTGTGGGACTCTACTATGTTTGTTGTTATTGTTATTCTTTCAAGATGTAGATAAGTAAATGATTGATTTCCTACAAAAGGTATGCTACTTTCTTCAATTTACTCTATTTTTTGTTATGATTTCGGAAATCAAATTGTATCTCGTCTCAAATTTTTTCGTCCATCGTGGTCAAAGTACCCAAAATTGTCTGAGCGGATCCGGTATGGATCTCATATCCACACCCATACTAGTGTCGTGTTGTCACGGATGCGGCACTTAAACTGCCATGTCATAGCAACTTAGATTTTGGTTTAAACATGTACATTCTTTTCCAAAGCATGAGCTTCTCCCAAATTACTTTAGCAGCCTTCCTATATATGATAAACACACTAAAAAAGCTTCGGCTCCTAGTACAATCACATGCTCTACTTCCTCCTCCGTCCCTCTCTGCTCTCACATCATTGCTGATCAATCTCATCTTCAAATCTACTATTATATTCTGCCATCTCAAACCTCACTCTTTTGTCCTATATCAAGTTTTTCTTCTTTCAATCTCCCATCCTATCCTAATCCAGATCTCAATCTCATGTCTTTCCTCTCCCATGACTTCCCACCTCAGGCTTCCGCCTTTGACATCAGCTAAGAAAGTGAGAAGCATTCCACACAAGAGCTTGAATATGTTGAAGCAATAATTCTTCAACTGTTAACTAGGAAATGGCTAATTTGATCTTACAATCAAGCCGCTCAATCTTAAGCCTCTAAATTACCAAATCGTGTCAAACTCAAGCAATAAAGACTTAGGCTTGGCTTATATCAAGCATGGTTCTAATAAAGAAAATCTTGATTAAGATTCGCCTTGGGCAGGGCGGATTTAGGGGGGCGCAAGAGTGTTCACCCGAACCCCTTTTGCCAAAAATTGTACTGTGTATATAAGGCAAAATCTTATTTTTACCTCTATATATTATATTTTGAATCCCCTTAACACAGCCCAAAAGCATGGCTTAGTGGTCAAGGGGGTTCAAAACCATTATGAGGTCATTGGTTCCATTCCCACTAGCTACAATCTCTTTAAATTTTTTAACTTATTCCTTTTTTGAACCCCCTTAGCAGAAGTCCTACCTCCGCCACTAGCCTTGGGGCGACTAGTTTGCATCCAACAAGGGTGTAGAAATCTTATGTTGAGGTCCTTTAATAAGGTCTATGGCAACAAACTTATTTCTTTAGTTCTTTTGACAAAGTGAAAGAAAAGGTTAACAAATAAGAAGTTTGCTAGACAACTTATCCAATTTTAAAAAAACAAATGTTATTAGACACAATACAAAGGTAAGGACAATTTTTGAGAGGGAGAAGCCCTACTAAAATTCAATTTAACATCCTATTCAGAGATCATTTAGGAGAGCGGACAATTTTATGCCTCAAGGATGGAGAATTGCTATGGCACTTTCTCATCATATAGTGGGCTAGGTAAAGGCCGTCATTGTTTTTCACAACAATTTTTTTTTTGACAACGTAACATGTATCAATATATTAATAAATCTTCAGCACAAGCCAAAAGATAAAGTTTACAAAAACCTACAAGGCTCACTATTACAATCCCCGCACTTCTGACAAGGAGTCTAGGACTTGTAAAATTGACTCTAAATCATCATTATACTCTGCTTTACACCAAAAACAAAAAAGAAGAATACAATTCATCTTAATTTTCTGAGTAGAGTTAATTGTATCCTCAAAGCATCTTGAATTCCTCTCTCCAAACTGTCCATCAAATAGTTGCAGGGAGAAATTTCCATCTATCTTTGTTTAAAGTAGTAACCTTCCCCCTTACATTCCAACATGACAAGAGTTCAGATGTTCTTCCAAGCATTGACCACCTAATACCCCTGAGGTTGATGAATAAATCCCACAACTGACTAGTCACTCTACAATGTAGAAACAGATGGCTAATTGTCTCTACCTCTTGACCACATAAGTAGCACCTTGAGCAAATTGGCATTCCCTTTCTCCTCAAATTGCCATATGTTAAAACAGCTTCTCTAACTACCAACCAAGAAAACATGCCACTCTATATGGTATCTTAACCCTCTAAATGTGTTTTCAAGGGTATAAATTGATTCGTCCTCCATCCTGGTTTAGGTACTTATAGGCTAAACTGACTGTGTACTTCCCACTCTATTTTGACTCCAGCTAAGTGTATCTTCTCCTTCCTGCAGTCCTTTGCATAGCTCTAGAGTGTTAAAGAAATATGTTACTCTAGGCAACTCCCAATCATATAAAGATCTTCCGAATGTAAGATTCCATGCCTGTGCCCCCCAAAGTTCATTTACTGTAGCTATATGTTGTTGATTCAGAGCATAAATGTCTGGAAAAAGATTCTCGAGACAACCAATTCCTAACAAGTTGTCTTAAAAAGAGTTTTCCTACAACCCCTTACATTGAATTTCAGCTTGTCAGCAAAATTTGGCCACATGTTTCTTATAGTTTTCCACAAGCTGGTACTATAAGCATTATTCACCTGTTTAGTCATCTGAAATCCTTCCTTTCCATATTTAGCCTTTATTATCTTGCCCCACAAAGCTTGTTCCTCCCTGGTAAACCTCCAAAAACACTTCAAAAGACTTTTATTCTGTATTCTCAAGTTCCTGACCCCAGATCTCCACCTCCCTTCTCCCTTCTGTTCGCTGAAGGTCAATGTTTTCCATTTCTACTAAATGGGGAAATTTCTTCTCAAGGTGTCCAACCTTTTCTCTACATTTGCAGGTATAGGAAATAAGGACAACATATATATAGGGAGAGCATCTAGCATAGAGTTAATGAGAATCAATCTACCACCCATAGAAATGTAATTTGATTTCCATCTTGCTAACTTTTTCTCACATCTTTCCACGACTCCATTCCAGATATCATTGGATTTTCTCTTTGCTCCCAAAGGCATCGACGAATACGTGGTTTTTTTTTTTGAGTTAAAAGTTATATTCTATTGATACTCAAAAAATATGTACAGTTGAGTCCAAGGAGTAGCTTTGACAGGCTACTCCAGATATACATCACAATTTGCTTCTATCAACTTTTTTGTCTATCTATCCTACACTATACTTTCCATACATACACTTGTTTCATAACAACTACAGCAAGGCTTCCTACTGTTCATTCTAATTACCTATGGAACCCAATTCAGCTGCTGCAATGCTTCTTTCCACTTGACTATGTTCTTTCCATGTGCAGTACTATCTCCCTGCATATTTGGGAATCATCAAATTTAGCTTGTTCAAATCTGATCTTGTTCCTCTCCCTCCAAATCAATGCAACAGTCATGACAAACACACCAACTAGTAATTGCATTTGTTCATTTTCTGCTCTTAGCTTTCTGGCATGCCCATTCCAACTCTGTTTTCCAATCCCCAATGCTCTTATTATATCCCAACCATGAACACAGTCTGGACCACAGCTGCTTTGTGATGGTGCACTCAAAGAAAAAGTGGTTAAAGGAGATAGTACCAATTTCACCTCCCAAAATATCTGCCAGCAACTGAATATTTGGCACCTCATTAATAGGAAAAATTTGACTTTTTCTCCAATTAATATGAAGCCCAGAAATGACTTCAAAAAGTATAAGAATAACTCTTAAATACTTTACTTGGTTCTCATCTGCATCACAGAAAATGAGTGTATCATCTCCCTATTGAAGATGAGTAACTTCCAACCTGTCAGTTTGGATCTTTACCACATTGAAGCCCCTAATCCATCCATTGCCCTGTGCAGTTCCTTTTGAACTTCATTTGTTGTCCTCCCAAGTATGGAGTTTTAGAGAGAGCCACTCTCTGTATCATTCTACTCCATCTCATGTCCCTGAGGGGCTTTACAGACAACCACTCAGTTCTTCACTCTCTCTCTTCTTGATTGGAACCTCAAAAGAGGGTATCATCTGCATATTGAAGACGAGTAACTTCCAACCTGTCAGTTTGGATCTTTGCCACATTGAAGTCCCTAATCCATCCATTGCCCTGTTCTCATCCTTCTGAACTTCATTTGTTGTCTTCCTAAGTATGGAGTTTTAAAGAGAGCCATACATGCTGGCCCTGTATTCCAAATTCTCCTTACTGATTTACGCATTCCTCTAACGCCCCAGCTGGCCAGAAGATCCTTATTTTTATTGGTAAAGGTATTATTAAACAACGGCACCAATATGGTATGAAAAAGTACAGAACTCAAGACAGACCAGAAGATACTCTACTACATCACATTTGCTGCTGCTATCTTCCTAGTAGCTGTTCCAAGAAATCCATATACTGTCCCTACTACCAATTTGCCTACTCTTACACCAGAAAAAATGATTATGCAAACATTTCTTCTTCATTCAAGAGATAAGGCTTTTTCCCTCAAAACAAGTTTTATTTTTCTCCAACCAAAGAGTCCAAAGAATGCATAGAGAAATAGCAATCCAGATTTGTTTCAAGTCTTCTTCATCTCCAGTCCCTGCCAGCACTTCAGTAGACCTCTTGTGCTATTAGGCATTGGCCAAGAAACACCACAAATATTTACAATGTACTTCTTTAGCTTTTTGGTGCAAAAATCTTGATGTCATGGAGCTACACTGCTTATTGGACTTCCTCAACTCCACACATGTGCAGAAAAAAAGTTGACTTTTCACTTTTGCAATGCATATTCCAAAGAGTTCAGTAGATGCTGAATAGTGATTACAATAAAACATCTTACTTTCTGAAAACAAAAAACAAAAAAAAAAAGGAAAAGCTTTCATCCTCATTTCCCACCTGTTAGCCTCTTGTACATACAAGAACATGGCACAAACAGGAATTGGATGAAGACCGGATTTATTTATCTTTCAAATTTTCTAGAATATTTCTTAGCCTTCAAGAATTTTGAACTCTCACATGTACCTAAGAAAATTTTCTTTGATGGAAATTTTAGAGTTTGGAGAATAGAAGCACAGTCAATCACTCAAATTACAGGATGAAAAGTGGAGGAAACAATGATTCAATTACTTCGCTCAACTTGATTTGAACAAAATGACTAGAACACATGGACACCTTAATATGTATATAGTCTAGTATGATACTCGTATCATTTAAGACTACATTTTACCTTTTTCCTGATTAGATGAATAAGCAAGAGATGCATGCATCTTTTTAGCTCCTAATTCATGAACTAATAAGATTTGTGTATTTTTTCCAGAATAAGTACTAAGAAGATTCATGTATTGTGCCATGATCGACTAAGATTCAGCCTTTTATCGCTTCGATTTAAAAAATAAAAAGAAAATCTTTACCAAAAAGTTTATGTATAGCACAGACCAAAATAAGCTAAAAAGTCTTTTCTATTTATTATAAAAAGGTCTTTCCTCTTTCAACACAAAAGATTAAATCATTAACACCCATTGGCACTACTTTATTCCTCTATAAATATGTAGCTCTAACACAATTTTGAACCATGTCAAACTTCTGAATAGGTATGAAGCTATCAAGCCTATGGCCCACAGAGATTAGAGTACCAACAAATAATGGTTGCGAGATAAGCATTCTTCCCCTTTTCTCATCACCTACCCCGAACCATTCTTCCCCTTTTCTTATCACCTACTCCGATTCCCTCAATGGCACGTTATTTTCCTTGGTCTAATGAGTGCCTCGCCTCCATTAATCACAAAGACAAAGGAATTTCTTACCCCCTCAAGCTACCAAAGAATCTGCAAAAAGTGTCCCATTCAAATAAATGGAAAATTTCACCATTGAAGTTTTAATCTTTCTCCATCTGATCCTCCAAGCATAAAGATTACCCCATTTACATGGTTATCCCATCAGTAGCTTTATTCTTCCAGTTGCTCCGCTGATGACTAGACATTTCTCTCTCTATGCAATTTTACATCTGCCGTAACATTCTTAGTCCTCAACTGACTACTTTTGAGGATAGAACAATCTTCACTATCTAACGAATCAATCAGATAGTAGGATGGTAGTCATGCATTAGAAGCCTCTGAATTACACCATATGGTATTGCTAAAACTCAAATAAACAAGAAGCTTTTAGCACGATATCCCTAGCTTGAGCTGTCAGTTTTAAGAGCTATTCTTTTGTGAGTGTGTGCATGTGTGATACCATTTAGCATAGATTTCAATATATAGACAATGTTCCCTTATTTTTGCACAAGATATAAAATTGACCCCAACATGTTACACAGCTTGCTTCAGAAAAACACACTTCAGATACAACTCTTACTTATATAATTCTGTTTCCTTTGTTAAAGCTGTCAAGTTGACCAGGTGAGATTAAGAAAATGAAAGGAGAAGAAGAAAACTAATCTTTCTCCCTTTTTTATAAACAAAAAAATAGTGTTAACTTTTCTGTAATTGAGCTTCTCATGGGTTGTTTGGTTGAGAAATAAGTTATCCCGGGATTAGTTATCAATGAGTTATCCCACCCTCCCATTGGGATAGAAAAACACTACAATCCGGGATAACTAATCCCGAAATTAGTTATACCATAATTTTATCTCAATCAAACGTTGGATAAACTCATCTCAAATTTAATCCCAGGATTAATGCCCTTAGGTATTAAAATATGACTAGCCATAACTATTTGCTTTATTTCTCCAGGTTCCGGAAATTCGTTTTGACTCATTTCAGTTACAGGAGATAATTGTGAATCAATAAGCTAGGAACTGAATTAAACTCCAAAAGGCAATGGTGAACAGCCGCACCAAAAAAAAAAAAAAACCCATCATCATTAATTTTGGGAAAAGTAATACAGAAAGGAACATCTATAATACCTGCATCCATTTGGCAGTGTGGGAGGTGATGATCTCACCGCTAACGACACCGCTAAGGCTTCTCAAATTTGAGGGGAAATTGGAAGATCTTCCTGTTAGGGTTTTCAGAAGATTCGAGGCCAATGTGATGTTCTGTTTCCTTCCGAGTGCCGCCATTGTTGTGTTTGATCAAAAAATTATCTTTATCATGAGTGAACTAATTTATATTTGCATTCAACACTAACCGAATTCATTATTTTTGGGTTAACTCTTTTATGTTAGAGTCAAAAATTAATTTCTATATCCAAAATAACGAAAGGAAGAATAAAAAGAATATGTAGAATTTTGTATTTCAGAAATACATATCAAAAGGAGATATTCACAAAATATTTTGCTCTGCTAAAAATTGCGTGGGATATTCCATTTTTAAAGTGATATTTACTTTTTATTCAGTATTTTTAATACTTAAAAAAAATAGTCTAATATGAAAAGACAGTATTATCATTTCTTCTATCTCTTTTCCTTCCCAAACAAAAATACAGTGTTTATACCAGTGCTTCTTCTCATTCTCAAGTGGATTCAGTTGGAAGTTCTAATATTAAAATAGTTCATGTTCCAGACTAGTCTATACTCAATATGATTCTTTTGTTTCTTGAGCTTTGCACAATTATTTATTAACAGTCGTTTTCATTTGTCAAGTACTTCTACAAGATTCATTTTTCTTGATGAGAATATAAATAAATGAAAGAAATTGTGTCCTTAGCTATAGGAATAGTTAAGGACACGTAGCCCATAACTTAGACTTACAAGCTCATAAATTAAGGATAGCTAGTCTTGAATTTACAATAACAAGTTCATAAGTTAAGGACACTTGATCTTGAACTTAGAGTTGGAAGTTCAAAAATTAAGGACACTTGGTCCTTAACACAGAGGTACAAGCATAGAAATTAAGAACATGTAGTCCTCAACTTCGCGTTCCAAGTTCAAAATTTAAGGACATGTTGTCTTGAACTTAGATTACAATTTCAAAAGTTAAGAACAATTAGTCCTTAACTTAGACTTACAAGCTCATAAATTAAGGACAGTTAGTCCTGAACTTACAGTAACAAGCTCATAAGTTAAGGACACTTGGTCCTGAACTTTATGAGCAGAAGGGTATTTTCGTTCGGGTGGGTAAAAGTTTATTAAAGCAATGACTAAAGACTAAAGATATTTTAAACAGTGACTTAAAAGTAAATACATATCTTATTAATGGTGTGAGCACGCGATTTTTTACCTATCGTATAATCCTATAAATCTCACTAAATTAATTAGTTTTACGGATTTTTATTGAATTTTAATATTTGCAAATTTATTTCTTTACATTATATATCCATAATCCGTCATTTAAATACATAAATAATTTAAAATGGCATGATTAAGCACGTAACCTTAGTTATCATTTAAATAAATCCAATTGTTTAATATAAAGAATGTTAATGTTAATGTCTTGATTTGATTATTTCTTTTTAACAAAATTGTGAAACTTGCCCTTTAAGTGTTTAGAAGTTTTTAAATTAATTGTTTCACTCTTAATTAACTTATCAATTAACCTTAATTAGGCAAATTGAGTTTAGAATTAATTACTACATTTTTATTAGGTGTTAACATAATTAGAGTTAATTAACTAGATGTAAAATAGGCAAAATTCGGACCTGGGCTAGAATTGCCCAGGCCCAAAATCCCTCTCATTACCCGCATTGACCCATGCCAAAATACCCCACAACCTGCCTGACCCCTCCATTACCCAAACGACCCCGTTTAGAATAAGTAAACTAATCCCAGCCGTTGATCTTCCCAGATCCCACGGCTGGGAACTAATTATTCATTTAATATATATATGTCTGAGCTAAACCCCACCCCCTCATTCCACCAAAGTTTAACCCCCATCCCTTCCGTCTCTATCCTCTCTCCGAAGCCTCCGTCGGCCTCCGTCGTGTTCCCACCCATCTCCGCCGACCAGAAATCGCCTGCCGGCGGCAAAGCTTCTCCAAACCAGCCCAAAATTTTACCAGGCGATCACTATCGTCTCCTCTATCACCTCACGTTGCTAGTTTCTCTAAAAACCCAATCGATTTGCGTCAAATTCAGATCTAAGAATCTTAAAACTCAAAAATTACTCCCCAACGGATTTAGAGACACTAAATGGCTCAAACCTTCATGGGTCGATTGCTCTTGACTAGGGCAATCAATTCATGAGGGTTTGATTCATTTTCAAACCCTACCGGGGTCCGGCCAAGGTCCGGCGACCTTCAACTTTCCCGGCCAAGTTTCCTTCAACTGGTACTTCCCCGTTTCTGATTTCTCTTCTGTAAAAAAATCATCATGAATATGTCATCGTTCTAAATCCATATTTATTTGTTGTATTTTACTGTTTTCCATATTTATTGCATTGAATCGATCAAGTGTGAGTATTCCTGTCTCGTGTGTTGAATCCGCACAATAGTTTGATTATGTTTTCATTATTTGAATCTTGATTAATCAGTTTAGGAATTCTTGTGTAAAAGCATCTGGATTTCATTTTTAAGACCGAATCTCATGTCAATCGTTTCTTTTAGGTTGTTTCAGTAATTTCTTTTCTTTCTTTTTCTTTCTCTCTTTCTGTTTTCTTTGTCTATCCTCGCTCATTGTTTGACTGTTACTATCCTGCTCTAGATTGACTAAGAAGAATCTAAAATGACAATTTGTTTAATCTTGGTTAGAGTAGTGTTATCCTGTATTGCAATTTGAATTAGATGATTGAACTGAAACTAGATAATAATTAGAACAGTGTTATCATGTTATTATGATTAGAACTGTGATCGAGTTTACCTGTCTAGATAATAATTTGGAATTGTTTTGTGCCGATTGAACTGAAACTTGATCTCCACCTTTCTTTGCTTTCATTATTGATTATGTTTAGTGTTAAATGAATATCAATTTAGGATTCCTTCCTAATTGTGTCATGCATAAGAGCTATTAGCTCTTTTAGGGTTATTACTAGTTAATCTGAACCAGTGCAGGGCCATGAATTAACTTAGTTCAATCCTAAACTCAAGGTTGCCCTAATTAGTGATAACCTCCTAAAATACACTTGTTTAACTATATAACTTAGGTTGATAGTCTCTTAGACAATTAACTAAGTATTTAAAATCTGTTTAAGATAATTAATTTAGGTTTCATTAACTGAACAAATCATTTAGCCTAAGTAAAGAAAAATGAGTTGACTAACCTTAATTAAGCCTAGTTAAACTGATCGATTAATTAATTTAAACCTAGGTTTAATAATTGGTTAAGCCTCTGATTTTAGGTAATCAAATTGGATTAACTTAACTAAATCAGTTAGTTCAAGTTAAGGAATTAAATTGATTGACCTACCTTTTTTTTTAAACTTAAACATAGATAATTAGTATGAAAACTATCTTTAGGCATTTAATTAATTAACCTTTAACTAGTTTGACTCAACCATAATTAAGAACAACTCATAGATGATTAAAGAACATAACTAGGGTTAGGTAACTAGAGTTAAACAATAATCCAAGTGAGTTTAACCTTGATTATCCAATGGTAAATTCAGGGACTCCAAGGGGTAAAACAGGTAATGTAGATTAGGAAATCAGATTATTAAGGGTAGAAAGGTCTTTTCTAAGGCTGGAAAGTTCTGGAAAGGAGCAACTTTCCCAAAAGGATAGGGTAGATAGCTGTACATGTACCCTCTTCAGCCTAATGAATTAGGAATATACTAAAGGATATCCCATTCCCAAGTCTCCTATAAATAGACCCCCCTCCCTTTAGACAAGGAGGATTTTTTGGATACTAAAAAGGAACATTCTTTCAATTTCTCTTAGCTGCTAATACATTCTGAAAATACAGAAAGAATCAAAATATTTTCTGATTCATAAACAAAAATTTCAAAAAAAAAATTATTAGTNTTAGAATCCCCATTTTTTGCTCTCTGTGTAAAACTGGCTATTCTTGATGAATGAAGTTATTGTTTCTGTTTTGTTAGATGTGACTGTGTATATGTTTATTGGCATGATAATGACTCTGTGAGTATGATAGGTAATGTCTTGATGTTAGTATTTCTCCTGTTGGTGCATGATTGTTTGCTTAAGATTATATGTATATAAATGTGATATGTACTCATGGTCCTATATTAGGAAACAAGCTGCATTAAGGTGTTGAATCTGACCTTCTCTATAGTCAGATTCCATTAATAAGAATGCAGAAATATGGTTTCAATTGAGTCTCTTTGGTCAATAAAGAGATTCAATAAGCAAGTCTCTAGATAGTTTAGGATATTGGCATTAGGGTAGATGAATATGGCTTCTTAATAGTCAAATTTACCCCTTAGTAGTGCACAAACATTAGTATGGTTGGCTGAAATTTACCCTTTTAAAGGGTATAAAATATGTAATTAAGAAAGGCATTAGAGTGAGGAATCTGAACCTTCGATTGGTCAGATTCATCCTCTAAAATGCCTAAATGAGCAAGCCTCTATATGGTTTGGAATTATGTTGAGTTAGCACTAGGGTAGATGAATCTGACTTCCTAATAGTCAAATTCACCCCATTAATAGTGCATAACAGTAGTTTAGCTTTGCTGAAAATTATCCTTCAAAGGATATAAGTGTGTAATGAGAAGGAGCTTTAGGAAAGTGAATCTGAAGTCACAAAATAGTCGGATTCACTCCTCAAAATGCCCATAGTAGTCAAAGTATTTGAATAAATGCTTGCTAAAATCTGTTGCATAACATAAAGATGACTGTTAAGAGTCTAAACAAAGTGATATCATTGGGTTTGAATCTAACCCTTTCTATGGTTAGATTCAGTCCATAAAAAGGCATGAACATATTTTGTTCTCCTATGGCATCACTAAGGTTGAATCTAACTTCCTTTTGTGGCTAGATTCATCTCACAAAATGCCCAAAGGTCTGTCGTTAATACTGTCCAAGTACTCAAACTTTGGACTTATAATTTTAGATTAACATTGAAAAATGCAGGTTTTAGTCTTTGAAGGACATGTTTGTTGGCTTGCACAGGAGCAACAACTAGTTTTGTTTTCCCTTTTTTATTTTTCCTATTAGTAAAAATCAGTATTACTATGGTTTAGGAATAATGTAATAGTAATAGCATATCTACAGTCTTCTATATATATTTCACCTTTTTCAGTATTAAATATGGACTGAACTATATAAAATTTATGATCAGTTATATTTTTCTTAATTCTGAAACGTTTATTGCTATAGTAGTTGTGGTCCAGACCTGCCAAGGTCACCCGGTTGGGCCAGACTCGAAACATGGCCCAATTGAGCCTGATAGTGTCTGAATTTCAGGCTATGGGGGCTGGAATGTTAGACCCATTAACTGTGTTAAGCAATCTGTAACCAGTCCTTTTCTCTTCTGTTGTCAATTAGCATGAGAAATATTTTCATTCATGAAATCCGCTATAAATTTCTCACTACTGAACACAAATGGGTTTTCAAATCGATTATCAAAAAGATAGAATCTAAAATCCGGATCTTTTCTTAGATTGTCCGCTCTAAATAAAAGCAACCATGGCTTAATTCAGTTTTTAAGGCTTGTTCTGTCACAAAATTTAAGACAAAATTCCATGTTGGATCCATGAGCTGTGTATAAATACTCTTGTTTAGTATATAGGAGTAGATCAAATGGTAAAGAAATCTTGTACAGGTAACCTTATACTCACAATTCAAAATTTGCCTTATTTCTTACCATATAGATGTGAGATGTGTTAGCATGTTTGTTCTTAACTGTTTTTCGAATCATATCTAAATGACCTAATTAGGATGGCCTAAAGTGATACAATTTGGGGCTTAAATGAGGCCATAGCCCAAAACATGTTATCTTTAGGCTATTGAACATAATTTTAGGTAATCCTTAGGTAAAATGAACACCTTTACTTTGAAACTTGACAAAAATTGAGTATTACCTCAAATTACACCTACACTCGGGAGTGGCAACTCATGCCCCCGACCTTTAACTCTAAACAACTAATAAAATACACGTAGCAATCACGGGTGTATTTCATGTGACATTTTTTTCACGTGCTAAAAAACAACAAGTGTACGCCATCGTAACTTGTCCAAGATCCATAAGCGTCCTAATTGATTTTTTAAAACCAAAAATGCCCACTCAAATGGAAAGCATAAAGAATAAACGAACATAGCCTCAAATAGGCACTATAAAACCGTCATGACCATAGTCTTGACCACGTAATCTACATTCGGGTGCGACAACTCATGTCCCCGTCTTCAACTTCAAACTATAATAAAATCACACTTTGTAATTGCGGGTGCATTTCATGTGGCGTAGTTATAATGTGTCCAAGAACAAATAAGTGCACGCCATCGTGACTTTTTCAAGATAAATCCATAAATATTGAAAGCGGCTAACAAGTGAAAAAGGTTAAAAGCACAATAAGTTTAAAATACGTAAATAATCAGATAATTAGGCCAAATATTAATAGTTAAGCGACCGTGCTATAACCACGGAACTCGGGAATGCCTAACACCTTCTCCCGGGTTAATAGAATTCCTTACTCGTATTTCTAGTCGCAGATAAAAATTAAAACAGAGTCAAAATTTCCTCGGTTTGGGATTCTAAAATGAAACGGTGTCCTGGAGCATCGTCAAAAATCCGGGTGGTGACTCTGAAAACAATAATAAGTCCCGAAACCGAATAATGTCACTTAAAGTGGAAAAACTCCCTTATTACCCCTTTCATTAATTCAGGGGTAGTGGAAAAAGGAGGTGTAATAGCTCTGGCGACTCTGCTGGGGAAAAAACCCAGAATCTCTGGTTGAGGGTTCAAGAATTCGAGCTTAGAATAAACTGTTTTATTTGGCTTTATTATCTGATTTTTACATGTTTAAACCTAACGTGCTAAATGTCGCTTTTTTCCGCTTCGATATTATCAGAACAGTATATAAATTGTGCCGAAACCCTTCTTCTCTCTGAGTCTTCTAAATTATCTAGGAAATGTACACTTCATGTGACTTCTTTTCTTTTAGAGTCATATCCAAATTTTAGAACGAGGTACGGACAAGTTGCAAAGCCGGTGAAGCTTCTGTATTCCCGGTACGCTGCCCCGACCTCGGCTCGAGCTGTCCGCTCGGGTAAGCCTGGTCTAGAACAAAACCCCAGGTTCAAACCAAGTATAACACAACCTCATGCCGGATCCCTAGTAAGAACGCTTATCTACATCATGTGCATTTGACTTAGGGGGCTCAACACAGGGGTTGAGTCCGTCTAGGACAGGTGTACCCGAAATGAAAGACTACCCTGATGCATCTTACTTGTTACGTATGCATTTATTTGTTTCAGCTTGTATATTGACCGGCTAAACCAAAAAATGAAAAGAAAACCAAAAGTGAGGTAGAATAGAGAATTCACCCTATTTTGAAAATCCTCGTATTTATCCCGAAACTCTACCAAAATTTCTGAAAAAATAAAACAAAATGAGTGGGTGTATATTTTTAATCAGTCAGGATTTTTCCGAATTACGCATTGTTTAATTTTCACAGGTGTGGGATACGTAGGCAACCCTCATCAGGTCCAACTCCATTTTTTAAAATCAAAAGGATATAAACCTAAATAAAATTAAGTGACGCCATTATAGCCTGATCGTCCAAGTGGGGTGCCGGAAGTCCGTTTTTGCAAAAGTGGCTGCCTGTGTTTTGTCTTTAAATTTCTACCCAATTCGCGAACACATTCTTAAAAAAAACTTCCCACCCGAAGTATTAAAGGGTCGTATTCGCAAAAGTGGTCCATTTTTCTTTATTACAAAACCCTTTGCCAAAATGACACTTTTCAAAAAAAAAAATTGTGGTTTTAACCAAAAACGAATGTGCAGGATGAATACAGTTGAAAACATCCCCTTCAGGGCAGTCAAGGAAATCCCTCTAGGACTCCATATGTGGTGGAGAAACTTGGGGAAGCTAGTAGAAAGTCTGTTATGAAGGCTTTAGGGGGACTTAATGGTCTCCTCAAAGTCAAGTCGAGGTTGGACATCGTCGAGGCTCTAGTACCGTTTTGGGATCCCGCCCACAACGTGTTCCACTTTTCAGACTTTGAATTGACACCCACGCTAGAGGAAATAGCGGGTATACTGGTCTCAGTGACAATCTTAGAAGTCGGTACCCAGTGGAACCCAGGGCAGTGACTCCACATAAGTTTTTGGATCTATTGAACATTAGTCGGGACGTCCAAGACCCCCACATGTCTGAAGGTTTCTGCACTTTCTATTTTCTTTAGAGACGTTATGGAGATCCCCAGTGTTATGAGGCTAACAACACTGGTCTAACTCACAAAGATCAGGCTAAATGGGAAGCCCGCCGGGGGCTAGCTTTTGTGGTAGCATTCTTGGGCACCTTGATTTGCCCAAGAAGTGACAGATGCATAAACATCGGGCTTGTGGGAATAGCAGATTTCATGATGAAAAAGTCCAATGGGACACTTATACCGATGGTCTTAGCCGAGATTTACTGTGCTCTGATAATTTGCCAATCTGGGGGAAGGTTCTTTGAGGGGTGCAACCTGCTCCTACAAATCTGGCTGATCGAGCACCTCTGTCACCGCCCAGGCTACATGAACTACGGCTTAACCGCTTTGAGTTGCATCGAGGAACATGGTACTCGGGTAAAAAGCCACCAATTTCCTGAGGGCACGGAAGCCTGGCACTCATACTTGAGTTCACTGACTGCCGACCAAATCTAGTGGACGTTCAGGTGGCTCCCTCTCAGCGAGGTTATCAATATGTCTGTTGAGGTTTGCTATCTCCTGTTAATGGGCCTACGAAGCATTCAGCCATATACCCCACACCGGGTCTTACGCTAGTTGGGGAGACAACAGGGTGTTCCCCATGACGAGGATCTAAGACAACAAGACATTGAGTTATGCCCAAGAGCTGCATTTCCTGAAGGCAGGGTCCGTCAAATTCTGAACGAGTGCAGGTTTTTAGAACCTCAAACTCGGGTGAGAGACTTATCCAAAGGGGAAGTGGAGCCCGCCTACACTTCTTGGTATGGCGTAAGAGGCAGGGAGCATCAAGAGCAAGAACGACCCGCAAAGAGACCCCACGTACAACAATTCACCGAGCAAACTCAAGAGCATTGGGCTTGGTTAGAAAAGGAGAACAGCTACCGAGCCACCATAAGCAAGTTGGAGGCCCACGTCAGGGAAATCAAGTTCGAAAACATTCTAATACTGCCACAATTGAAGGGGAGAAAAATAGATTAGCCCAAGAAAATGAAGTGCTCCGGGCCCAGATACAGAAATTAAAAATAGCTGCTGAGAACCCAGAGAGAAGCAAAACTGATGAAAGGCTTATCAACAACATGAGGCATAAAGTATGCAGCTATGGGAATGATTTAGACAAAGCTGAAGAAGAACTGGCTGAATTTTGGGCAAGATTAACAAGAAGTGCAGAAGAAATAACAGAGTTTGTACAGAAACTAAAAAGGAAATACGACCAGGAAGTCGTAGGCTTGAAGGAAAAATTGGCCGCCCTCGAGAACGAAATGGCCAAACATGCAAAAATATTTAAGACGGAGAGGGAACAGTGCTATGCCATGATGGCTCAGTTAGAAAAAGAGTTGCAACAATGGCAAGAACAGAGTCACAAAGACACCCAGACTTTAGAGGCGAGATCCCAGCAAATCGGGCGCCTGCTTCAAGAGAAGGGTATCATCAGGCGAAGGGTCCAAGAGATAGCTGACTACATCGTCACCAGATGCCAGGAATGCGAAGATATGAATCGGACCACTTTCTTCTTAGCGGCTATGATCTTCTTCCACAAGATAATGGACGACCTTTACCGCCTCCGACAAGACATAGCACGCAGGCCCGTGGTAAGGCCGAATGATGCCCCACCGGCCCCTGGAGCAACAGAAGCACTAATGTATTTTTGATGTCCTGGAGCAACGGAAGCACTAATGTATTTTTATGTTTTTCGAGTCTGTATTTCACTTTTCTAGTCGTAGTCATGTCTTGAGTCCACAGTAGTTTTTATATTTTTAGAAAATATGTGTCGAGTCTGTTTTGCAAACTCTGTAATTCCAAAAGTGGGCTACAAGTTTTCTGTAATCAGAAGTGTTTTATTTAATGAATGAAATTTTTAGAATGAAGCTTTTATAAAAAATATACATTTCTGTCCTTTGGGTTTTGCTAGCATGAACTACGTGATGATCTGATTCATGCAGCGCCGTGATACGTAGGTAATCCAAATAGGATTCAATCATAACCATAAGAAAGGAAACCGAGCGAGGAACAAAAAATCGGAAGCAATAAAAAAGGAAGAGCAAGAATGATAAAAAGAAAAACAAACCGAGAGATAAAGTTGGGATGAAGTACACAGCTGTTGCAAAAACATAAAGAAAAGCATTTAAATTGATCAGGTGCATTGCATACCCCGTACGTGTGATTGCCTATGTGATAAATGTTTCAACCTAACGTTTGTTGGTTCAATCTTAAGGTATTTTTAGGTGGTTGGTTCTGCGGTAACCTGACTTCCCATCCTTACTTCACTAGATCAAAAGAGAGCATAGAAATGACATCTGAAAGTCACTTGCCAATCGTCAAATCTTCCGTGGAAGACCTAAATCTAGCCATCCTAACATCTGAGTCCGCAACAGCTGAAGAGAACAGGACTCTGCGTTGCCGCATGCTGGAAATGTGGGACGCGTGGTCCAATGGTAGGGAACCACCCAGTACCATCTCGGGTTTCCCAGAGATAATCCCCATGGCAAGAGGGACGTCCAACATCCCCATAAGCTACCCAGCCACGCCATTTGGATATCCAACTATGTCGGCTCACTTTTCCGGAAGGCCTTCTGAGGTTCGCCCCAGGCCTTGTTTTCTGGTGTGTCTTCCAACATTTTCACCGCACCACCAATCTCCGCCACGGCCCCACCAACTATCTCCGGGCCAAGTTTCGAGCCGCCAACATTCACATTCCAAACACCATCCGTCCATCAGGATACCGCTCATGCTACTCCCAATGCATATCCCCAACAAACTCAGCCTGAGTTCACTTTGGGACAGGATAAGAAAAGCTTCGAGCACGAAGAAATAACTCGAAAAATGAAGAGTATTGAACAGAGCCTCAAAAATATACAGGGGCTGAGCGGGCAGAAAAGTTTCTCCCATGAGGACTTGTGCATGTTCCTACACGTCCATTTGCCTCTCGGGTTCAAAACCCCCAAGTTCGAAAAATATGACAGACATGGGGACCCCATAGCCCATCTGAAAAGGTACTGCAACCAGCTCAGGGGAGCAGGTGGGAAAGAGGAACTTCTCATGGCATATTTTGGAGAAAGCTTGACGGGGATTGCATCAGAAAGGTACATGGACCACGATATATCCCGCTGGCACATATGGGATGACCTGGCACGGGACTTTGTCTGGTAGTTCCAATACAATGTGGACATCGCTCCCAATAGGAACTCACTATCCAATCTAAAAAAGAAACCCTCAGAGAGTTTCAGAGAGTACGCCATCAAATGGCGCGAGCAGGCCTCTAGGGTCAAACCTCCGATGGATGAGGTTGAGATGGTCAGCGTCTTTATACAAGCACAGGAAGCTGATTACATCCAAAATATGATGTCCGTCATGGGAAAACCATTCGCGGAAGCAATCAAAATTAGAGAAATGGTGGAGAATGGTCTAAAAACTGGTCGTATCCCGAGCCAATCTGCCATAAGAGCAACCTCTCAGGCCATCCAAAGCGGATCCGGGCCAATAGGAAAAAGAAAGAAGAAGGGGCCATGATGGTTTCCGATGTCAGGAAGCCTCGACAATACCCACGCCCATTTCCCAAAGCTTCCCAACATTACTATCCTCACCAAGATGCAGCTTATGCTTCGCCCCCTTTTCCCTATGCGGTAATGAACGCTCAGCCACACTCCAGGCCGCAACAATAATACAATCAGAATAGAACTCCACCCCCAAAAAATAACCATCGTCCCCCAACTCCATATAATCAACGCCTCCTCAAAACAGCTACCCGTACAATGCCTATCCCCGAGAACCACCAAGGAGACTTAATTTCACTCCCATTAGAGAGCGTTATTCCAGCCTCTTCCCAAAGTTGGTCCAGATGGGACTCTTGCAACCAGTACCTCCAAACGGGCAGAATCCCCACTCACCATCATATAGACGGGGTATCAGTTGTGCTTATCATTCCGGAGTAGAAGGGCACGACACAGAGGATTGTTGGACCCTCAAAAGGGCCGTGGAAAGCCTTATAGAACAAAAGAAAGTGGTTTTAAGGAACGAAGAAGCTCCCAATGTGACGAACAATCCACTGCCCACTCACAATCATGGGCCCTTCATCGGCATGATTTGCGAGGACCAGGATTTCGATCCAGCTCTAAAGCGGATGTAGAAAGAAAACCCAAGGCGGCACCCAAACCAGTCAAGGAGATGAAAAAGAGTAACCCCGTCCCCCTGGTCACAGAAAAGGCTGAGACTGGAACAAATAAGTGACCCTCTAAAGACACTGTCCTTTACATACCCAAGGCACACATGAAGGAATAAATTGTGTTGAGCCCTCCCAGAAGGTTACAATTCAGCAAGGCAATAATGAATGGCCCAAAAATGTACGTGCTGAAGGGGATGTATGCGGCGTGGGGGCAAATAATTTCACCCAGGCTGAATGAGCCCGTGGTTATCAGCCGTGCGTCGTAGACTCCCATGAAGAATACTACTGCCATCTCTTGGAATTACCACAGGATGATGGTGACATACAAAGGGAAAGATATTATTGGGGAAACTGGCGATATAAACTCTTTAGAGAAATACCTCGACCCGGAAGAGCTAAACAAAAGCAAGCTGAAACGCTTTCCGCCCAAAAGGCCGATCAAGGCCGGAGAGGCAGAAGAATTCTTCAAGAATATGAAAACCTCTGAATACGCCATAATCGAGGAGCTCAGAAAGTCCCCCACTCAGGTCTCACTTCTATCCTTGCTGGTAAATTCAAACAAACACCAGAAGATCCTGATCAAAACCCTTAACGAAGCATACGTTCCGGCCAACACCACAGTCGAGCAAATGGAAAGGATGGAAGAATAATTTTTTGAAGTCAACCGGATCTCATTCAGCAAGAATGATTTTCCCCGGGAAGGGGCCAACCACAACAAAGCTCTCCACCTAACTGTTAAATGTGAAGGTTACTATGTGAAAAGAGTTATGATGGACGGTGGATCTGGGGTTGATATTTGCCCTCTATCGACCCTACAAAGAATGGAGATCGGGACTGAGAGAATCAGGCCCCAAAATGTGTGCGTCCGTGCATTTGATGGTATCAAGAGAGACACGATCGGGGAGATTGATTTGGTC